>OZ010598.1:18170436-18412936 GCA_963932145.1 Acanthosepion lycidas
CAAGGTTCTTGATAAGATCCAGAGACGGATATGCAATGTAATTGGCCCTGACCTGGCATCTCGTCTGCAGCCGCTCTCTCACAGGCGTGCTGTTGCCTCCCTCTGTCTTTTTACAAATACTTTCACGGTAACTGCTCCGATGAGCTGCTTTCGATGGTTCCCAGACTTCATGAATTTAAACGTTCAACTAGGCTGGCATCTAGCTCTCACCCTTTCACTGTCGAAACTGTTAAATGTCTTCTACTCCATTCGCTTCATCTCGCACTTCTCGCCTTTGGAACTTCCTCCCCTTTTCCTGTTTCCCTGATAGCTATAATCTCCAAATATTCATATGTAATGTCAATCGACGTCTCCAAATACCTTGATCTATCCCCTATCTTTCTCTTCAACCTTTCCTCTATCACTCCTATTTGCTCTCGCTCCAATTCTCTGTAACCCCTTGTGTGCTAGTGACTTCTCACCTTGCTTGGGGTGAAACGCTTAAAAACAAATGTTCAACATTTATGTTGTTCTTTCTTCCGCAATGTGAAATATAAAATTCGGGAATAGTTTTTGTGTTTCGTTTCTTGTATCCGAAATGAAAGTAAGTTGTCTTCTTTGTTCACTTATTTTTTATCCATTAAATAGTCAAATGCATCCAAGCTTTCCAGTATGAAATTTCCTTTACAGCAACAGTTCTGACTATAATTCTCATCCCTCCGGATCGCATGATGAGAGTCAATTTTTATCGCAAAATTTTGTCGACGGAGATCATCGGGAAACTAAAATTACAAAACCAAAATCCCACGTGAGCGTAGTTGACAGAATATTACTCACTTTCCTAGGAGTTTATTCTGCTTGTTGACAAGCGATCCCAAATTCCTTTCCTGTCCTCTCTTAGCCGAAATACGATTCAGTCCAGAAGGGTAATAAACAAAAAAAGGGCGAGGCGGAGAAGAAACACAAAGACAGTAAGTCTCTTATTAAATTTATTGTACGTCTGATTTAACCGTTAACATTGAGTGCCATGTCACAATGTACACATATATATATACAGTGTAACCCGGATATAAGAGAGTTGTCGGGACCGGAGAATAAGTCTCTTATATCCGGGTTTCTCTTATATTCGGGTTTGGTCTAATTTATATACATTAACACAGGCTCTAATTTGGGAGCAGAGACAATTTCTCTTATATACGGGTTTCTCTTATATACGGGTTACACTATATATATATATATATATATATATATATATATATATGGGGGGGGGTGTCTGTGTATAAGAAATCTTTAACAAGCCACGTATTCCAGTAAGTTACTGGGGTTTAGCGCCTTTAAAAGAGAGCAGTTTTTTTAATTAAAAAAAAGAGAGCAACAATCCTTAATAAAGTTCAAAAGACTTATCTTTGCGACTCTTCAAGTTTCACAGATACACCGAGTGTCAGCAGCGTGCAAGGAGTGTTCCCAGTATTTTGGAATAAGACGGGTATGTTCTTTCGGAATTTCCTGAAACCAAACCAACCATCAATTCTGGTTGTAATATTTCAGTACTGGACGATAAAATGATCAGAGAGTTCACCATGCAATTCTACCACATATGTAGGAGTTGGTATTGCTTCGTAGAAAGATTGGGTATTGAAGATATACGCGTGTACGAGCATTATGGCAAAGTAGGTGGGCAGGATGGGGTTAATGGATAGAGGCTCGGATTGAGTAATTGGAGGGCCAAGTTCGAATTCCAGTCTTCATTACATTCAGTTACGTGCCTATACCCTTGTGAAAGGTAAGAATCCATCTTTTCTCTCGACATAGTTATGGGTACATAGCAGGAGAGACTGTTCTATAACCGCGGGTGGCAATTGGTCGAGAAGAGGAAAAACTATGATTTTAAATCATCCAACTTAAATAGTAGAGCAGTCTGAGCAGAAGAAGAAGGACTTCTCTGAATTCGAATCCGGAAGATAGTGCGATGCCATTTTCAATTTCATTCTGGCAATTCTTACAATGATTCCAGGATCAAGATGTATTGGTGTCTACCCATCCGCTGGACAACATTTGTCCTCTCCTTAAGCATGGGTAAAGAGCAGAGTAGACTGGATTCTATAGCCTTGGGTAGACACCGGTCTAGAAGAAGAAAAACTCTGAATTCAAAACTGTATATAGCCCTGGCGAAGCACATACTATGCCGCTAAAGACATGATCGTCCGCATTCACAGGATGATCCCAACTAACCTGGATTCCTTTTAGAAGTATGTGATTAGTGACTTCGGCTGCTACTGTTGTCATCGGACTCCTAACGACTATGAGGATGTTTTTGGTCGTCGGCGACGGGATTCAGTGGTTATGTTTCTTCGACGAGTACCAGGGCAAAATAAGCAAGGAACAAGGAAATGTCCGTCGTATTTCGGCGAGACTTTTGCCCTGTATCGAATTAACGATGGTTTATAGAGGTGCAGTATTTCGAAAACGAACTGTTGATTTAAGCTACGTATAACATTTGTGATTGATCAGAAAATATGTTTATGAGTTGATTCTTTTTGTCTTGTATGTGAATTTGGCTAGCCAGCTTTAAGCTAAGTTAAGCGGTGGCTGACAAGGTAAGCAGAGTTTTCGTTAAAGGGCGGAGGTTCCAAAAGGTTACCGACAACGTCAAGCGTACAACCTGACGACGACAGACTAAACACTAGTTTGAAGGTTATAACGTTGAAAATTTTTGTCTGGACTGTCCTATCACGTCTAGCGTATCTTCAGGATTTGTTGCATCCAACTTTTACCCGTTTAAGCCGGAGAAAGATGGAATTAGATTATGTTGGCAATATTTTCCTGACTACGCCGTCAGCGTTGCTGTGAAAAAAATTGTTCGCCTGAAGATAGGATGGATGTTTACAAGTACGGTATGAAAGCATTTTTTTTTTATAACTGAAGGAAATGCATGGCCAAAGGTTAGGAAATTTGCAGGAGAAAAGAGAAATTACATATATTGCGTTATATATATATATATATATATATATATATATATATATATATATATATATATATATATATATATATATATATATATACATACATATATATATATATATATATATATCCGTTTGTTATTTATCTATATATCAGTTTTTTGTCTATGTGGTTCTATTCTTATCTCTGTAATTATATTCGCCAACTATATATATATATATATATATATATATATACTTTCACGTATATATTGGTTTTCTCAGGTGTTATGAAAACAGTCATCAATGTCATATAACAGAGCTATAAAGTGTATATATTCATATATATATATATAAATATAAAAGTGAACATTGAAGTCAACACTTAGAGGGGACAGGCTGTTTCATACTAGACGCAAGCGTCAGGCCACGACGATTGCGTCTAGCATGAAACAGCCTGTCGCCTCTAAGAGTTGATTTCAATGTTTACTTTTATATTTACACACGCTCTATCTATATTGAGCACTTTATCCCATAAATGTAGCACACATTAAGAGTATATTTCTTCATATATATATATATATATATATATATATATATATATATATATATACGTACACACACATCTTTGTATATATGTATATATTAAGCGAGTGCTGATAAAACACTCACCTCAACAAAGAAGCTTTTCAAAAATTTTATTCTGACATTTAGTCAGATTTTAAAAACTGGATCGATTCAAGAACATGTCACCACCCACACACATCACTTTTCACAAAATCTGCCCCTCGATTTCTCTCTCTCTCTCTCTCTCTCTCTCTCTCTCTATCTATCTATCTCTCTATCTCCAGTCTTTTTATTCTTCTTTGTTTATCATTTCCTTTTCTTCTCTCTCCATAACTCTATCTATCTAAACAATATCCCTCCCCTATCTCTCTCATGCACACACACACACACACACACTCTTTCTCTCTCTCTCTCTCTCTCTCTCTCTCTCTCTCTCTCTCTCTCTCTCTACACAACTTTCTCATTGTTTATTTGCCTTTCTCTGTACGTATTTCAATTTTTATTTTCTCTCTTCATCTCTCCCTCCCTTCACACCTACCAATCCACTCATATTTATATCTCAAGGTTTACTTGTAAAAATTTGTTATACACTCTTGGGATGCACACTCACACATTTGTCCCCATGTCTATAGACCCACACTTTTCAAGTGCATGTTATTGAACCTGATATGTGTGAGCGTTTCGGCATCTTCATTACCATCTTAGCTAAACCTTCAGGTGCTTAACTGGGAACCTTTACAATATTGATTACTTCATATTTAAAAGGGAAGAAATCGACAACTCTCCTCCTCCCATATAAAGATTTACCATTGGTAATATCAAAAAATAATGAGATTTATTGAATTGATTTCAATTTTGATATTCCTCACTGCAATACTGGTTAGGTGCCCTTTTGTCTAAACTAAGCTACACTTACTAAATAGAAATATATTGGCAAAAGGAAACGCTAGCAACTATTCAAATTGATTTATTACCAATAATAGGATGTGTATAGCGCATAATGGCTTTCACTTGAAAGATTCTCACGTTTTTAAAGCCGGCAACTGCTCTTGGATACTTCCCGTGGTATTTCAAATGTATTTGGATTCATACATGACAATAAATGAAATAAGTCTACCTATATACAGGGTACGATGGGTAAATTGTCGCTATTTTATATTTTTAATTTCGCGCATGCGCGTTGTTTGTTTTTTATTTTATCGACTGCACACTATAGTAGGGTCAGTTGGGGACCGTCTGTGAGAAAAAGAGCACCATGGCGCAATTTACTAAGCCTGAAATTTGAAAACGACGGCTGTACTTCTTGGTATTCATGCTGGAAGCTCTAATATGAACATTTCAGAATGTTTGGGTGTCCATCTAACGACATTGTACAGAATCCTGAAAAACTTGGATGATATATCCAGTCAATATCATGGTTTTTGGAGTGAACCTTATTGATTGCCTCCATTCATCTTGCCACGGGTCCTCAGACTGAACACCGAGGCCTACATCAACTGCCTTGAGAAGGTAGTGCTGCCCTGTTTCAAGAGGATGGCTTCTATACATCGCAAAACCACTCTGCATTATGCCACACAAGCAGGAGAACCTAGCAGTGACAATTTCTGCGACCACATCAAAACTTACATCTGTCCACCTAACTCCCCAGATGGCAACTCCCCTTGAATATTATGTGTGGGGCGCAGTTGAGCGACAGACCAACAGAACACCTTGTAACATCAAAGATGAACTGAAGGTAAGTACTAGGTTGGTGCAAAAATAATGACGTAATAATGTCGTTTTTGACGTATTTTTAACGTCAAAAAATGACATTATTACGTCATTATTTTTACACCAACCTAATATTATGACAGCATTCACCATCTTAAACAAAGGGACCGCCTAGAACAGTTGCAGGAGATCCAAAGTCATTTCGAGGCTATGGTTGAAGCCAATTACGAATTTAATGAATAAATTTACTCTTTAGTCTATCAAGATATTTTTGTATAATTTTGGTAAATATATCTGTTAAAATGTTTTAAAGGTTCAAATTAATTAACCAACCCTCGTAAGGGGAAACACTGTTACATAAGCTGAAATGACCAATCAAAAACAAGTATAGGAGAATTCAAAAAACTTGACAACGAAGTAAGGTTATAATAACTATTAAATGCTTAAAATTGGGGTTATACTAAAATAGAATTTATTCTAACTAATAAGTATTAAATTATACGATAAAATTTGAAATAAAAATTAAAAACTACCCATTTCTAAATTTAATCTATATTAAGTTTAAAATTTTAAAATTATTGAGGAAAAAAGAAAAAATACATATTTTATTCTATTCATTTTGTTTCTATTGAAATGACGTTGGATTAAACGTTAAGATCGACTGCAATAACTTAATGACAACATCGATACAAGTATAGACATTAGATTATAACATCTTGCGAAAGACAATACAAACACAATCAGATTATAATACATAAACACGCAGACGTATTTAGATATATACACAAAAAAAAGTGACGAGACAGAAAATATTTACACGACCTTTTACAAAAAAAATAAAGAAACCACATACATACACAATGAAATGTGCAAACATTTTAATATACACAGACACTGAAAAAAGACACGTACATATACCCACATACATTGACACAGACACCGAAAAAAGACACGTACATATACCCACATATATTGACAAAGACACTGAAAAAAGACACGTACATATACCCACATACATTGACACAGACACCGAAAAAAGACACGTACATATACCCACATATATTGATACAGACACCGAAAAAAGACACGTACATATACCCACATACTTTGACAAAGACACCAAAAAAAGACACGTACATATACCCACATATATTGACAAAGACACTGAAAAAAGACACGTACATATACCCACATACATTGACACAGACACCGAAAAAAGACACGTACATATACCCACATACATTGACACAGACACTGAAAAAAGACACGTACATATACCCACATATATTGACAAAGACACTGAAAAAAGACACGTACATATACCCACATACATTGACACAGACACCGAAAAAAGACACGTACATATACCCACATATATTGACAAAGACACTGAAAAAAGACACGTACATATACCCACATACATTGACACAGACACCGAAAAAAGACACGTACATATACCCACATATATTGACAAAGACACTGAAAAAAGACACGTACATATACCCACATACATTGACACAGACACCGAAAAAAGACACGTACATATACCCACATACATTGACACAGACACCGAAAAAAGACACGTACATATACCCACATACATTGACAAAGACACCGAAAAAAGACACGTACATATACCCACATACATTGACACAGACACCGAAAAAAAGACACGTACATATACCCACATACATTGACACAGACACTGAAAAAAGACACGTACATATACCCACATAAATTGACACAGACACTGAAAAAAGACACGTACATATACCCACATACATTGACACAGACACCGAAAAAAGACACGTACATATACCCACATACGTTGACACAGACACCGAAAAAAGACACGTACATATACCCACATACATTGACAAAGACACCGAAAAAAGACACGTACATATACCCACATACATTGACACAGACACAGAAAAAAGACACGTACATATAGCCACATACATTGACACAGACACCGAAAAAAGACACGTACATATACCCACATACATTGACACAGACACAGAAAAAAGACACGTACATATACCCACATACATTGACACAGACACTGAAAAAAGACACGTACATATACCCACATACATTGACACAGACACTGAAAAAAGACACGTACATATACCCACATACGTTGACACAGACACCGAAAAAAGACACGTACATATACCCACATACGTTGACACAGACACCGAAAAAAGACACGTACATATACCCACATACATTGACAAAGACACCGAAAAAAGACACGTACATATACCCACATACATTGACACAGACACAGAAAAAAGACACGTACATATAGCCACATACATTGACACAGACACCGAAAAAAGACACGTACATATACCCACATACATTGACACAGACACCGAAAAAAGACACGAACATATACCCACATACATTGACAAAGACACCGAAAAAAGACACGTACATATACCCACATACATTGACAAAGACACCGAAAAAAGACACGTACATATACCCACATACATTGACACAGACACCGAAAAAAGACACGTACATATACCCACATACATTGACACAGACACCGAAAAAAGACACGTTCATATACCCACATACATTGACACAGACACCGAAAAAAGACACGTACATATACCCACATACATTGACACAGACACAGAAAAAAGACACGTACATATACCCACATACATTGACAAAGACACCGAAAAAAGACACGTACATATACCCACATACATTGACAAAGACACCGAAAAAAGACACGTACATATACCCACATATATTGATACAGACACCGAAAAAAGACACGTACATATACCCACATACATTGACAAAGACACCGAAATAAGACACGTACATATACCCACATACATTGACAAAGACACCGAAAAAAGACACGTACATATACCCACATACGTTGACAAAGACACCGAAAAAAGACACGTACATATACCCACATACATTGACACAGACCCCGAAAAAAGACACGTACATATACCCACATACATTGACACAGTCACTGAAAAAAGACACGTACATATACCCACATACATTGACAAAGACACCGAAAAAAGACACGTACATATACCCACATACATTGACAAAGACACCGAAAAAAGACACGTACATATACCCACATACATTGACACAGACACAGAAAAAAGACACGTACATATACCCACATACATTGACACAGATACTGATATAAGGCTCAAGAAATATTCAAGATTGGAGGTGTTATTAAACGAATTCTAACCACATATTAAAATATAACTTATACGGGCCAATATACAATGATAAAGTGGCATAATAGAACAGAGATACAAACAATGGGCAAAGAAAGGACATTAAAATAGATATATACGTATAAAAATAACACCATCTAATATATAAAAAAGGAAAATTCCAAACACACATATACGCCTTATTGTACATTAGGTGAAAGAAAATAAGAACTACCTATATATATATATATATATATATATATATATATATATATATATATATATATATAGCATGAAAGACTCTTTTTTGTAAAAGTACCAGCAATTCCTTTTTGTATATGGAAATTACCAACAATACCAATTTATAGTAAATTTACTAACAATGCATATTTAAAGCAAAATTACCAGCGATACATTTTATAGTAGAATTACCAACACTACTCTCCCTGTCGGCTTCGGTTTCACAATACGCTGACTGTACCTCTGCAAGGGGGGGGACTCTTCTAATGAATTATGAGGAAATAGTGAACCCCAAATTAGGGTCAAAACACTATGAAAGTATAAAAATATTGTTTTTTATTGCAAAAATTCCACCAAGAAATTTTAATAGTAAAAACAAATGATCCAGCAATAGATTTTAATAGTAAAAATACAAAAATTACCAGTTCCAAAGACAATTAAATTTCGACATTAAATGACCCATAAAAAGTTGATATGCCGTTAAAGAATCAAACCAAACGAAATCAACCATTCATTTTGATGCCCGTTTCATTATTCTATAGGCTTTAAAAATTGTTTTATAGAATCAAGGTCATTACTTGAAATAAATCCCGGTAATTATGAAATGAAAACAATTTATTTCATTTTGATAATGATTGCATTATTTTGTCACCTTTAAAAAATGATAACTTTCCTTATCGACACCTTTAAGTTTTGAAAAGACACAATTTACATCATATTGATACCAATTTCATTTTTCTATCTAGATTAACATTCCTTTTATAGAATCGGTGATTTTACTCATCAATCCGCCCACGAATGTTTCCTAAGGCAATAAAGCAACTAAGACGCAAGTAGTTACTGAGTGTGAAAGAATATGGAAAAAACATTATGAAAGATAGAGAACAATAAAAGAACAAATATTAAGACAGAAGATAATCACTGACATTGAATTTAAATTTTTGAAGATCAAAGTTGACTGACAAGCAAGAAGCCGGAAGAAAGTTCCACAAGCAAAAAGTGCGACAGAAGAAACCGTTAGCATTGAACTTAAGGTTCAGTCTCGCCGTTTCAACAGTAAAACGACGAACCCTTGCTGTCAATTTCGTACTGCGCTTAGATTCATAAAGTCTAGGTTCCATAAAGGAAAGCTCATCGGAACAATTACCATGAAATTATCGAAAAGGCGCATGGAAGCTGCGTTACGTCGGTGCGAAAGTGAGTGAAGCCGAGATGACAGGTCGGGACAAATAACATTGCAGATTCTTATTTTGGATTTCATCAAGAATTTCTAAATACATAGCAGAAGCACCAGACCAAATGTGGCAGCAATATTCAAATGACTGGGCGGATTTTTATAGAATTGATGGATATTTTATCGGTCGAACCTCGTATAAACGGAGATGAGCTATCATTGGGTAGGAGTTCAGATTAATATTCTGGGGTTTTATGAATTTTTTTCTAATAAATCCATCTATTGATAAAATAAAACGAACTGGGATCACTGGTCTTAACAGGTCAACTCCGCTAGATATCCAACTCTGGATTCAGAATGTTGAAGGCGAAAATGAGAAATCCTTCTAATGCCTTTCCTATCAATTCAAGATTTACAGATACTATTTTATAGGACTTTGATGGAAGCTATGTTTGACTACCTTCTGAAAGCGACATTCGATGTTTTTTTAAGAAAGGATCTTGTCTATACAGTTTGACGAATATCGTTATAGGCCGACGGACACTGGAAAGTGACATTACCTTGCTCTAGAGCAGTGTTTCCCAATGTGGGCGCTAGCACCCCCTTATGTTGAAAGAGGCACTGAGAGGTTTTATTTATCGATTTTCTTTTCAATTTTTCAAAAATTATTCACTATAAGCTACAAAAAGAAATTTCTGAAAAGAATATAAAGCTGTTGGAAGCTATCAAACTTTTCTTCGTTGCTCATACAACTTCTAATATGGCTGAATGTGATTTCAACACAATTACACAGCTTCTTACTAAATAAAGATACCACCTGCAAATTACAAAACGAAAAGATCTACGATTCATTCTACAACCGAGAGTAAGAGCTTTAGCACCAAAATCAGCCATCCCATTGAAAACATTGAGATAAGTTATCAAATAAATTCTTTTTAGCATTTAAATCATTGGGATTTATAATAAAAATGAAAAACAATATTAAAATTATCTTTGCATTAATACATAAATGTTATCTTGCTATGAAAGAAAAATTCATTATAATATTCGAAATTTAATTTTACGTTCGTTGACAAAAAAGTTTTTGCACAAAGCGCCCCGCTGATTGGAAAAATAAAGGTTGAGGACCACTGCTCTATAGCTTGCATTATATATATATATATATATATATATATATATATATATATATATATATATACGTATATATATATATATATATATGTATATATATATATATATATATATACATATATATATATATATATGTATATACACACATATATATATATATATATATATATATATATATATATATATATATATATATATATATATATATATATATAAACATCCTAAAAAATATCAAAAGAAATTCCAAATAACATAAGTTCAGGAATAGCAACGATTTTCCGATAACTGTACAGAAATGGCCGATGAATCGATTTAAGATGGCGGAGTAATCGATACGAGATGGCGTTTGTATGAATGCGTCGCATTGGACACGCTGATAATGTTTGCCAGCAGGATTCGGCTGAAGTAAAAAAATGTCAGTCGACAAACAAAAGGCAAAAACATAAAGCTATTGATTTTTGATCAATAATGAGTTAATACCCAATCGATGATTTGCCTGCTCTTAGATTTGTTTGCGATGCTTTTTTAAATTTGTTGGTTATTTTTTCCCTTTCTAATGTCGATCAACATTGGTTCAGGATCTGTTGGGAATTATTGTTTCTTCCTGGTAAGCTTAGAAGCCTGTCTTGCTGTTATTGATATCTAAGAGAAATATCTAAAATGTCAGGTAGAAATCGACCGCAATACAAAACATTGTGTATGTTGTAAATAGAAGAAAACAGTGAATGGAGGGGGGCGTATGCAATACTTGTATGAAAGCCTTAATATTAAGTGCATGCCTATGCAACCTTACATCAAAGATGACTGACGCGATAAAACAGAGGACAAACAATAGCGTGGTGTGGCGTGTAAGAAGATTTTCGCATGCCAAGTGCAAAGGTCGCACATAAATTCACTGTGCAAATGTCATCATTCCGAAAAGAAACTGATTTTTATACTAAAGTTAATTTTATAAACCGCTCGAGAGCCACTCAAACGTCAAAACGGTTACGATGAATGAGGTGTATGATGAATGAACGAGTAGATAAGTACTGAAGATTATAACGATAAGGAAGATGAATAATGACTGACACTTTTCAAACAAAGAAATTATACACACAAAACATCTTTCACAAATAGTAAATATGCGAACAGCACAATGCTTTCTAAGTATATCTGGGAAATAAAAACAAAACGCACATCGCACCAAAAATATCTTTGAAAATAAAGAAAAGATCATCAGCCTACAACAACCAATCAAAAACTTGCAAACTTTGCTTGGAGGAAAAAATAGCTATTATTACCTTCCCAGACCAAAATAAATTATTAAATAAAAGATCCGAGCTCATCTCAAAATGCAGACATGAAAACAAATTTTTACTATGTTACTTAAATATCGAAAACTAAAAAAAATAAAATAAAATAAAATAAAATAAATAAACAAAATGACAATAAAATAAATTAACCCAAACAAATTACCAATATATATATATATATATATATATATATATATATATATATATATATATATATATATCGATAGATAATTTATCTAGGCTTTTTATTACAATACACCACACGTTAGTCAAGAACTCGAAAAATGAAATTAAAAAAATAACCAGACCTGTCTGCTCTTTTTTTTTTCTGTGCGTCCGTTTTAGCTTGTTTTTATCTCAATATTATTTCATTATAGCTCTTCTCTCTCTTCTTATGCATATGAATATATATATATATATGTCTGTGTGTGTGTGCGTTTGTGAATATGCATATATATTTACACACCAATAAATCCTTCATTTCACTTATACCAATATAAGCCTAGTTTATATTTATTTATCTATGTATTTATTTATCTATCTCGCATATGTATGTAATTATCTATCTATTTATCTATCTATCTATCTATCTATCTATCTATCTCGTTTACGTTTGTAAATGCATCTATCTATTTATCTATCTTTCTTCCCATCCATCAATCTCAGCCTGTTCATATCTGGATACTTAACTATTGAGCTATTCCGTTTTACGTTTATTTGTGGAACACATTTCTCTTCTTATTTCGTTAATATCGGTCCCAATCAAATAAATCGGTTCAATTTATAACAAAACTAAAACAATAACCACTCACTGTTTCATATTTGTCTGACGAGGTGCGTTTATAATCTGTTGATTGTTTTTTGGTATTTTCTTTTCGTTTTCCAGTCATATTGTCGTTGCTTGCGGATCTGTTAAAAACAGTTGATTCTTGCAAGTAAGCTAAGCTACCTCCCTGCTTATCTAACAGTGTATCGTATTTAATAAGCTTAGCTTCTAAGGAATGATAGAGCTCCTTAGCGAAATAATGGCAAAACGTTTTCCATTTGCGTAAACAGACTCTGTCTGATTCAGTCTTCATTACACGATATAATCTCCACGTCTGGCACAAGGATATATGTTTGGAGCAACCAGTCTAGACTGACCTCACCTGAGTAGAATTAATGTAAGATAAATTTACTTCCCATCAGTACTTAACTACGACAAGAAATGGCTTGTAACTTTTAGCGCCTCCAAAGCAAAACTTTCATTTAATCACCAGAGAGAAGCTTAGTTTTCAATCCATCAGCATGGTTGATGCTAAACTTTAGGTGAGCAGTTCTTTGCGCCATCTTGGTTTTTCATCAGAATCCATCTTGCACATTTAAAAATCTACCATTCCTTGCAATGGATATTGATGCTATATCTGGTTAAATATCTGGAGATTCTCGATAAAATCCAAAGAAGGACCCATAAAGTAATCTGTCCTGAGCTGGCATTGTTGACTTAGGTCACTATCTCTTCACACATTCTTTTCTGTAAATATTTTCATGACAATGTTTTGGATCAGATTTGCACATTGTTACCTCAACTGTATGAATTTAAATCTCACCGGTCTGTAGTTGATCCAGCTATAGATGTAACCCGTAAGTTCAATTGTAATACCTTCTTTTTGTTATATAGGAATAAAGGGTCACTGCCGACGCTGGAGTTTAAACATAGATCGCCAGTGTACAAACACAGGCGATCACTTTATTGAATTAAATCGCGTGACCATAGAGGAAATGTATATATGGGAATTAGCTTGGCGTGTAAATGATCCTCATTTCTATTCTATCCTCTATTACTGTACGGATAACCATTTCTATTCTATCCTCTATTACTGTACGGATCCCATTTCTATTCTATCCTCTATTACTGTACGGATCACCATTTCTATTCTATCCTCTATTACTGTACGGATCACCATTTCTATTCTATCCTGTATTAATGTACGGATCACCATTTCTATTCTATCCTCTATTTTTGTACGGATCACCATTTCTATTCTATACTGTATTACTGTACGGATCCCCATTTCTATTCTATCCTCTATTACTGTACGGATCACCTTTTCTGTTCTATCCTCTATTACTATACGGATCTTCATTTCTTTTCTGTCATCTATTACTATTCGGATTAACATTTCTATTCTATCCTCTATTACTGTACGGATCACCATTTCTATTCTATCCTCTATTACTGTATGGATCACCATTTCTATTCTATCCTCTATTGCTGTGCGGATCACCATTTCTATTCTATCCTCTATTACTGTACGGATCACCATTTCTATTCTATCCTCTATTGCTGTACGGATCCCCATTTCTATTCTATCCTCTATTGCTGTACGCATCACCATTTCTATTCTATCTTCTATTGCTGTACGGATCCCCATTTCTATTCTATCCTCTATTACTGTGCGGATCACCATTTCTATTCTATCCTCTATTACTGTACGGATCTTCATTTCTTTTCTGTCGTCTATTACTATTCGGATTGACATTTCTATTCTATCCTCTATTACTGTACAGATCACCATTTCTATTCTATCCTCTATTACTGTACGGATCACCATTTCTATTCTATCCTCTATTACTGTACGGATCACCATTTCTATTCTATCCTCAATTACTGTCCGGATCACCATTTCTATTCTATCCTCTATTGCTGTACGGATCCCCATTTCTATTCTATCCTCTATTGCTGTACGCATCACCATTTCTATTCTATCTTCTATTGCTGTACGGATCCCCATTTCTATTCTATCCTCTATTACTGTGCGGATCACCATTTCTATTCTATCCTCTATTACTGTACTATTTCTCTATACTGATCACTTTACGGTTTACTATTCGGGTCTCTATTCGGTGGTTAATATTCGAGCGAATATTATCGAGCAAGTACTATTAGTGCGAATTTTATTCAAAAGCGTCTGACACTAGCATTGTTCAACGACTTTACTATACTTGTATCTGCGGTTACAAAGTCTCAACTACAATGAGAATTACGAAGGTGAAAACAAGTATTCGTTGACATCACAAACATGACAACGGGTGTTCGTTGACATCACAAAACCTTTCTTGCACTGCTCGCCTGTGGAAATCAAAACAGTTGTCATGTTCCCTGACACCGACGATGTTCAAAAATTTAAATGCAACATCAATCCAAATTTTCTGTCTTTATGCAGTCTATTCTTTTTTTTCTTCTTCACACTAAAGTCTTCTCTTTTTCTTTTTCTAGTAACCCATTCCGACTTGCTTGAGGTGAATTGATTAAAAAAAAGATATTATATTCAAGTTCAGAACTATTTTCTTTCTAAGACCATTTTATCTATCTTAATCTTTTGGGGTTTTTTTAATATTGATCATCACAAGGCTCGAAAGCCACTCAAGGTATACGATTACTGAATTAGCTTGTATTAACGTAAGAGCTAGAGATAAAATGTGCAGATTGTGAGGATATGTAGAAAGGATAATTGTTAACCCCAGACTTGTAGAAATGAAGAAACATTCTCTTAGGATTTTATTCCGCAAAGTAGCCGTCCTTGGGAAGAAGATGTTCAGGTGGAACTTCGTTCTTACCAAAGGAATAACACGGAAGTAAAGAAGAACTACCTAACATTTTTGCACAGTTTAGTCTTCATCTACATATCTCTAACAAACCTTTCTTTTTTTCTTAGTCTTTTCATCTATCTAACTGTATATATATATATATATATATATATATATATATATATATCGGGTGTAACAGCAAAATTGTCCAAATCGTGCAACAGCAAAATTGTCTATCTGTCAGATTAAGCTCGGAAATGTATTTTAGAAACGATTAAAAATATCTCACTGAATTTCTACAATGTTTGTTTTATAAAACTATTTGACTCTTACTTTGAGTAATAAGAATGTATAATTTCTCCCCAAGCTTTCGTGAGGAAATCGATCGTAAACGAAATGTTCATCGTTAATTAATCATAGCTAAGGATCAGAAACTCATAGAGGGCGGATAAAACGTTCAAATAAACATATATTATTCAAGGATCATTTTCCAACTCATTCAAGATGATCTTCGCCGTCTAACTTTATAATTTTCTGTCTCACATTTCACCTGCGATTTAATTTTCAATTTTTTTTTTTCACTGCTCTTTGGACTGTCATAGCTGAAACTCCTCTTCCACGTGCTAAATGTCTTATATATTGATTTGGATCTTTTCTAATTGATCTGTTTAGCTCTAAGTTGAAATCATGATCCCTCTTCCTGCTGTGACCTCCTGATCCATTTTTCTTCTCTACAGTTCTGTCTTTTTTTTTTAATTATTCACCTTTCTCTAGATCGTTCTTGAATGAACTTTGAAGATGGAAGCCATAGTATGAATGCTGGTACCATTACTGAAGGCCTGAATAAAAATTTTCCTCACACCATTGCTCAGTTGGGAAGACAATGGAGTAGACACAAAATGATTTTAACCTGTTCTCTTTCTAGCTGATTAATTCAAAGAGGTTTTCAGTGATTTTAACAAAAAAGTGGTGTCAAGATGGCTAAACATCTTATCTGAAAACCTGGAAAAAAGTAGCTGTGTTCAATGTCGATTTATTTAGATATTAAACCTTTCGTGGGATGGACAATAATTCTCATACTGTTACACGATTGGGACAATTTTACAGTTGCACCATACATACATACATACATACATACATACATACATACATAGAGAGAGAGGAGGAGGATTTGATAATTATATTTAAGTAATTCATCGAGTCTGAAAGAAACTTCAACCGAATTCACTGGCCGGCCGTTTCATTTGGGACTCATCAGTAGTGCGTATCCACTACCGAGAATCGAAACCCTCACAGTTAGGTTACCATGCAAACATCATACCAACTGTTCCAACAGGTCTCGCTGACGAAGAAGTAACAAATCAGACTCAATATAGCGTTGCTCGCTCACATATTCCGTGGTGGAGCTCAACTGAGATTCTCTATAACCATAGGACTGTGCCCCCAGGAGTCACGACTACTACCCCCAAGGCGCTCAAACTTGAGCATTTGAAGCCGGTTCAAGCAATGATATAAAAATGATAGAAATTATTAGGAGGATTTGATAATTATAATTAAGTAATTCATATAATGTGTGTGTGTGTATGTATGTTCATCATTTCATCCCAAGTAAGGTATCAAGGCACTAAGACGTAGTGGGTTACTGAGAGTAAGAGAATCGTAGAACAATTCTATTAAGTCGAGAGAATAATAAATGACCAAGAATTAAGACGACAGAAGATAACGGTTGACAGCATTTAAATTTTTGAAGATCAATGTACACTGGGAAACAAGAAACCAGAAGAGATTTCCACAAGCGGGGAGTACGGTAGAAAAAACTGTTAGCATAGAACTTACGGTTACATCTAACCATTTTAACTGTAACATGATGAGACCTCGCCGCAAATTTTGTACTGCTCTTAAATTCATTAAGCCTGTGTAGCTGATTAGAGAGTCCGTCATGAATATTAACAAATAAGTATTTATAACAAAGGAACAGGAAGCTACATGAGCGAGATGCCAGGTCAGGACCACTATGATTGCATACTCTTCTTTCGGTTTAATCAAGAGTCTCCAAATTTATAGCAGGATCATCAGACCATATGTGGCGGTAATATTCTAAGGATGGTTGAGTGGTGGAATTATAAGTATTTATAATAGATACTGGCCAGAAAAAATGTCAAATATGATACAGGGAACCGAGTTCACTAGCAACAGACATAGCAGTTGGTTCAATATAAATCTTTCCAAACATGGCAACGGAAGAAGTTATCAGAGAATCTGCAACTAGACACTCCTCTAGAGGTCAGCATCAGCTATGCTGCTATCTATCTATCTATCTATCTATCTATCTATCTATCTATCTATCTACCTATATATATATATATATATATATATATATATATATATATATATATATATATATTAGGTTGTTGCAAAAATAATCACGTAATAATGTCGTTTTTTGACGTATTTTTTAACGTCAAAAAACGACATTATGACGTCATTATTTTTTGCACCAACCTAATATATATATATATATATATATATATATATATATATATATATATATATATATATATATATACATATATATATATACTACCTTAAAAGCCGGCATATGTGAGAATATTTACACACACATACACACACACACACACACACATATATATATATATATATATATCGGTATCCTCATCTTACTCTGTTCATATCTATCTATTGATCTATGTATCCCTCTATTTTCATTTTATCATCGGTCTATGTCAGTGCATTCATGTCTCTCTCATTCTGTATATTGTCTCTGCCATTATTTCCTTATTTTTAATTACAATAATCATGCTACGGATCAAATTATTCGAAAAAATACTAATTGTTCCTGCGTTCATGGATTTGTTTTTGGTATCCAAGCCTACCGTATTACATATATTAGGTTGGTGCAAAAATAATGTCGTTTTCTCACATAGTAATATATGTGAGAAGACATTATTTTTGCACCAACCTAAGATAGATAGATAGATAGATAGATAGATAGATGTATTTACATACATAAACGAGATAGATGTATTTAGATACAGAGACGAGATAGATAGATAGATAGATAGATAGATAGATACGTAAGCGATATATATAGAGAGAGACATAGATGTATTAAGATTCAGAAACAAGATAGATAGATGTATTTTCCTACATAAACGAGATAGATAGATAGATAGATAGATAGATAGATAGATAGATAGATGCATTTATATACATAAATGAGACGGCGTTGATTAACTTCTGTGATCATACGAGAACTGGTTTGACTTGATGGCAGTAATACATGCTTAATCACTACGCCCTTGTCCGAATGACGTTGTTGGTGGGTTTGGGGGTCCTTTTCTATTTAATGTCAAATGGTTTCGACATTTGCTAACCATGGGGAGCTCGTACTGCTTTTCATAATTTATTACTTCATGAGGTGAGGTATTGTCTACTACTCTGGACACCTAGCCTTGGCGCAAGCCTGGTTGATCGCCCTGCAACAACCTACATTGACCAACTATGTAATGACACAGGATATTACCCCAATGCTCTTACCCTGATGCAGTACCATGATGGTTGGCGTGTTATACTCCCGAATTTCACCCTTTGCATTCAAAGATATGTTGGCTAAGGGGTATTTTTCTGGTGTAGGGTTCCCTAATTTGTTGATGAACTGTCATCTTTTGCCGGAGTCTCTGGCCTGTTTCGCCAGTGTAATGTTCGCGGCAACATTTGCATGTTATGATGTATATCAAATTCTCTCGGTTGCACGAGAAATCTTTTTTTTAAATTTTGAATTTGGATTCACCTTTAAAGTGAAATTCGTGGCCTTCTAATCTAATGGCTTTCATATTCGCAGAGGGTCGGCTGCACCTTTTCACTTCAGGCTTTTTAATTGTGTTCCGCAGTTTTACACCCGTCAGTATATTTTTTAGTGATTTTGGTTGACATTTCCTTTTTATAATTGAGTATTTTTGAAATAGTTGTTGCATTTGTTTGTCCTTTTGTAGGATTGGTAGATTCAGTTGTATATCTGTGTAGATTTCTGTGTTCTTTGGGTTGAAATTTGCGATATAAAGGTGTAATGAAAACTCGGGGTCTAGTTCAGCTTAATGTGCCTTTATTGACCGTAACTGAAGTGTTGCCGTTTTGGCTAAAATGGCGTGACTTATTTATACAAATCATAAGACAAGGGGAGGTAATCAGGTTGTCTTACCACATTCTTCCCAGTTTTGTTTTCTCCTAGTCTAACACAAAATCATCCAGGTGGGTCTCTTGAAAATTCTCTCGGATCGTCGGTGGCAGCTGATCTAGGCTTTCAAATGTTACGTGAACACTCGGCCAGAAGCTTTTCGCCCCATATTGTTTTTGCCTCCTTCTTGGAGTGGAACACTGATCCTGAAAGTTGATTATCAGAGTTTGTGGTAGTATGCTCTCGTTTTAGGGGCTCTTCTGGTGTCGATCTCTGAATCGTCCTTATTCCCCAGGAGAATCTAATGGCATTTTGTCGTCGTTACAATCAAGAGGGAGCGATATTGCTTCAGGGCAGAGTTGATTTTCCCTCTAGATTGATAACTACCCGGCAGGGACCATATCTCTCGTCGGGGTGCTGGATGTGCGCATAAAGTGGGTTCGCATCGAGCAGTTCCACCTTACAGGAGAATCACGGCGAGATACGAAGGGGAGGAGATCTCGGCCGAACTTCGGCTTGGAAATTTTAAAAACCTTTCATAAGGTTTTGTGTTATTTCTTTATTACACAATAGAGTTCTTAAAACATGCAGAACGTCGATTATTACATCTTCCCAACGTCTAATTAGAAGGTTCTGGTTTTCAAGTGCTAACTACGGACTTCCATATTATGTTATTGTATTAGGTTGGTGCAAAAATAATGACGTAATAATATCGTTTTTTGATGTATTTTTTAACGTAAAAATGACATTATTACGTCATTATTTTTGCACCAACCTAATATCCGTCGGACTGTCCATTCCCTTGAGAATTGTATGAGGTAGTCTGGCTTACGGCCACTCCTTGTACCAATAGGAATCTTCTTAGTTGGTCGGACATAAAAGCGGTCCAGCGATCTGTATGAATATCAGCTGACGTTCCGTTTATTGAGAACAGTGAGCAAATACAGCATTTGAGCGTTGTTGCACTTACATCTGGACAGGGAAATTCAAAAGGGACTCGTGAATAATCGTCAACAACTAGTAGATATTTGTTTCAGAATTTAGTTATTTCTTCTAAACACATTTCTGTTAATCATTAACACATTTTCCCTGAATAGATTGTTCGTTAGCTAGATTTTTCGTTGGCTAGATTGATCGTTGGCTAGATCGTTGGTTGCCTAGATTGTACATTGGCCAGATTGTTAGTTGGATAGATTGTTCGTTGGATAGATTGTTCGTTGGCTAGATTGTTCGCTGGCTAGATTATTCGTTGGATAGATTGTTCGTTGGATAGATTGTTTGTTACTTACATTGTACGTTGGATAGATTGTTCGTTGGCCAGATTATTAATTGGATAGATTATTCGTTGGCTAGATTGTTCGCTGGTTAGGTTGTTCGTTGGATTGATTGATCGTTGGCTAGAGTGTTCGCTTTCATTGAACACATTGTACGTTGGATAGATTGTTCATTGGCTAGATTGTTCGTTGGTCAGGTTGTTCCTTGGTTAGATTGTTCGTTGGATAGATTATTCGTTGGTTAGATTGTTCGTTGGCTAGATTGTTAGTTGGCTAGATTGTTAGCTGGCAAGATTCTTCTTTGGATAGATTGTTCCTTGGTTGCATTGTCGGTTGGCTAGATTGTTCGTTGCCTAGATTGTTCACTGGCTATATTGTTCGTTGGATAGATTGTTCGTTGGCCAGATTGTTCGTTGGTTAGATTGTTCGTTGGATAGACTCTTCGCTGGCTAGGTTGTTCCTTGGATAGATTGTTCGTTGACTAGATTGTTTACTGGATAGATTGTTCATTGGATAGATTGTTCGTTTGCTAGGTTGTACATTGGACAGATTCTTAGTTGGCTAGATTGTTCGTTGGCTAGATTGTTCGCGTGCTAGCTTGTTCATTGGCTAGATTGTACGTTGGCAAGATTGTTCGTTGGTTAGATTGTTTGCTGTCTACATTGTTTGGAGGTTAGATTTTTCGGTGGTTATGTTGTTCGTTGGATAGATTGTTCGCTGGCTACAATGTTGGCTAGATTGTTCGCTGCGCGTAATTGAATATAAGAAAGTCGACCGACCTTTAACGCATCTGATTTGAGAGATGCTACTGATTTTTACCTTCAGATGGGTGACCATTTCCGTAAAAATATTCCTAATACTCTCATTAATTCTTCTTTGTCTTTTCATTTTTTTTCTGTCCAACGTTTCTGCTCTGTAGTTTTGTATTGGTTCACCAAAGCAAGCAGAGTCATAAAAAAGCGTTCATTCTTGCCCCTTTATTTCTTCATTTATTTGAATAATGAGAGAAATGAATAACCATCCAACCGGCCAACATAATAAGTGAATTAGAAAAAAAGACTGTATAAAAAAAAAGACGATATAAAAAAACGGTATAAAATCAACTAAACAAGAAGGACGTATTATTGAATTAAATGTTAAAGAAAATAAAACGAATTGTGACGTGCCTAAAAACAAATGGAAGGGCTCATTTTTCTTTTTTCTTCCCCGCCTTCCGCTCTTAAAATCTATTAGGTTTAAGCTGTCGTCAATGGCGCGGCTGCCATTGTTTTTGGGCGCCATTTTGGTGGCCCGTTTCTTCCAATAGGAGGCAAGAAATATTAATTTCGAAAAGTACAAAAAAGAGGAATGATGAAGGCGAAGAGGTTAATTTAAAGAAGTTAACCGAAATATAAAATTAAGAAAACGAAGAAAAATAGACAAATGGCGGATAAACTGAACAAATTACTAATTGGGTTTTATTTGCAATCAGTCTTCATTAGAAAAAAAAAGACATTTTCAAAATAGTCCAATAGACGCCATTGAAGTCAGAGCTGATTTTTCTTGCGCGCAAACAGCCACTTGTTTGCATATTAATGGTGGCACGTGACATGGGAAAGCGACACACAGTAATAAAATAAATAAAAAAAAATGATAATTCGCATCTTTGTATTCGGTGTTTGGATGATGCGGAGACTATGATTAAATGTATATATCTAAATGTGTATGCTGCATGTACGTTTAGGAGTGTATAGGCAAAAAGTAAGAAAAGTTTCATGCCTTCTGTATATTGCGCACGATATATTTTGCGTATTTTATATTTTAATTTTCTGATGAAACTTAAATCTTGCTACTGACCGAATAAAGGTCCTTCCGATTTCTACGACTATAAAATAGCCGTGCAATATTCCCATCCTGCCTCGTGAAATATTTGAGTTTAAGAAATTTAACAAAGTCTTGCATTAACCATCATAAATATGAAATGATTACAATTGGCAAGGTTATCTCCTGTTAATTTCCCTCTGAAAGTTCACCCACTGCCTTAACCGGGTACCGAACTCACCCTCTTTGGGTCCCTGTCACTGGATCTAACTAACGCCTTTATCGACTATGCCATGAGTCCTTGAGAGTGTGAGTTCAATACCCAGTTAAAGAAGTGGCGGACGTGGAGAGGGGGAATAACAGGAGTTAATTGACATCCATTAAACATGGCACGTGGAACTAGAACAGTCTACCTCAGTGAGCGAAATAAAGGGTTCAGTTCGACATTCCAACCAACTGAAGAAGGCCGGAGCGCACAACGGCCGAAACGTTATAATAAATATGGCGACAAAGATGAGGACAATAGTCCGAATAATGTAAATAGTGTACATAATACCTCATCTCAAAAATATAGACAGATACTGAAAGGCTGAAACATTATAATAAATATGGTGACAAAGGTAAGGACAATAGTCCGAATAATGTAAATAGTGTGCATAATATCTCATCTCAGAAATATAGACAGATACTGAAAGGCCGAAACGTTGTAATAAATATGGCGACAAAGATGAGGACAATAGTCCGAATAATGTAAATAGTGTACATAATACCTCATCTCAAAAATATAGAAAGGCCAAAACATAATAGATATGGCGATAAAGATGACCCCGAAACGTTGTGAAAATAATAATAACAAAGATGAGAATACTATTCAGTTCATTTTGAGGAATTTTTTATACCCATTATATGGCGCGTGATACCCGTTTAAAATCCATGTTACTTGAGTTTGTTTGTTTGTTTGTTTGTTTGTTTGGGTTTTATGGCATATCAACCACTGTGGGTTATTTAATGCCAAATCCAGTTTATATGAATTTTAAATGCCTATTTTGTATGGAATAAAAAATGTATAGCTGGCAACATTGTTTCAAAACAACGTATAGCTGGCAACATTATTCCTTTACACAAAAACGTATAGCTAGCAACATTATTCCTTTACAAAAAACGTATAGCTGGCAACATTATTCCTTTACAAAAAAAACGTATAGCTGGCAACATTATTCCTTTACAAAAAAAACGTATAGCTGGCAACATTACTCTTTTACAAAAAAACGTATAGCTGGCAACATTACTTTTTTAGAAAAAATACTTAGAGCTGGCAACATTATTGTTTCAAAAACATAGAACTGGCAACATTGTTTCAAAAACTTAGAGCTGGCAACATTATTTTTATGAAAACATTATCTGAGACCTGGCTGTTGGATGCAGTTTATCGCCGTACCAAGGATGCGGATGTAGTTTACCGTCATACCCAGGACGTGAGTAAAACTTGGAAAACTAGGAGTTCACTATTTGCCCATAGCTGGGACCCTAACAGGTGATACCACCCCGGGTCAAGGTGGACCTGGGAACACCAGCAATTAAGAGGTGGTTCCACGCTCCTCAAAACTTCCAGATCAGAGGCCTTGCCGTTGGATGCAATTTAACGTCATACCCAGGACGCCTCATTGGGAGGGGGGTCTTACCCCTCTACAGAGGTCCAGTCGGCGTATTCTAAAGCCCTAGCCGACAGGGCCGCTTGAGTTTGTGTGTTTTGTGCAGGGATGAGTGTGCAAATAAAAACGTTTAAAAAATTTACATTCGCAAATTATTTTTTAAAATCGGTTTGGTTTGTTTCATTTTATGCCATATCAACCACAAATGACAATTTTTTTTTATAAATATATATGAATAAAGAAGTATTCTTTTTAACAAAACACTTTGTAAATCAAGTTTCATGAACACTTCTGCAAAGAGTGCTTCTATCGAGAGACAATTACATGACGGTTATTATTCTTTTATTTAATAAAGAATTTCAGGAAATATTTATTCTCTGCATATCCTGTTTCCAATTTTATTTCTGCAAATAAGATTGTTTTATCAATATCGTAGATATTTTTTTCTTTTTTTTATAAAAGAAAACGTCGTTTTATCGTTATTCTCTCTTGTTTTATGTTTGCTTGTTGAGGCCGACCACTTAAAAATGTATTGCTAGAAATAATTTATTGCTGGTAACATTTTTTTTCTTCAAAAATTAATTGCTGATAATAATTTTTTACAAAAAATATATTGCTGGTATTACAACCTATTTTTTATACTTTCATAATGTTTTGGGGGTTAACTATTTTCCCATAGCCAGGACCCTAACAGGTGCTACCACCTCAGGTCAGGGTGAATCTGGGAACACCCGCAATTAAGAGGCGGCTCCTCAAAACCTCCTGATCATAGGCTTTGTTGTTGGACATAGTTTATCGTCTTACCCAGGACGCGGATGTAGTCTATCGTCATATCCAGGACGGTTAAAATCGGTATTCAGGTAGACCATTAAATGCGTATAATGTTGAAAAAGCATTCATTTCACACAAATGGTCATTTTTCAACATAAGCTCATGCTTTGTCAATGCACTCGATCCAGTGAGGAATATCTTGCATACGTGTGCGTTAATGTGTCGCCTCCGTATTCTGGGGTGAAACGAATGATGTTTCTAACGTTGCTAGCCGTAGCAAGAATGGTGATCTGGACGACGTGAATGGAGGGAATTTGCGATACGAACACTATTCTTATCAGGCTCTGATCAAATTCTTTCAGCATAAGCTGAAAGTGAAGATCAGAACTGATAGAAAGCGTTTGCTGTCAACAGATTTCAGCGAAAGATGGATGAAAATAGGTCCCCTTTGTGTGTGGGGTATTGTGGTATATGTAGGAGTAAAAGGTGAAGGATGCCTTCTTTTGGTAAATGTGTTATTTGTAATAAATGAATGGGTCGTGAAACGGATTAGCTAGGTATAAGATAGTTAATGATGACCTGTGTCAAACCACTCCCCACCTTTTGGCCTTGTGACTCAATTATTGTATTTTTCAATAATATGCAATCCAGTAGGCAATATGCAAATTAATGTTATGAAGTTTTGACATTTTGTAAAATAATTGATTTCCTGTTAAAAAAATAATGAAAGAACTGTTTAATTCTGTTTATTTATTAAAGATATCACCCCAACACGAAATTTCTAAAATCGCATATAGTAGTAATATGATTTTAAGGAGCCTTCTAAAAATTTCTGGGACGTCCTAGAACTTCCGGGAACCTTCTAGATATTTATGGAACCGTCTAGAACATGTTTTTGTTTACTTGTTTACTATGCTATAGCTATAAACAGTTAGATGCGTTAGTATAGATAGATAGATAGATGGATAGATAGATAGATAAACATAGTGATCCAGAGAAACCTACCCGGGTTTCACCTAAGCGGATCGTCAGGAAAAGCTGGCCAGTTTTCCCCGACGATCCGCTTAGGTGAAACCTGGGTAGGTTTGTCTGGCTCACTAGGTTCATCTAGGTTTGCTCTACGGTTGTATTGAGCTCTTTTGTTAGTTGTTTACTCGTATCGGGTTTTTTTCTTTGGGATTTAAACCTGTATCTGTAAGATTTTTTTCGACAGACATTCATGTTTCTAGCTCTTTCTTTTTTTAAAACCTTTTTCTCCTTCGTGATTGATTTGATTATTGGCAAATCAAAAATTCGAAGGTTTTTTACGTAATAATGTCGTTTTTTGACGTTAGAAATACGTCAAAAAATGACGTTATTACGTCATTATTTTTGCACCAACCTGACATATATATATATATATATATATATATATATATATATATATATATATATATGTATAATAAAATGGCTTAAACACTAATATTAGTGTTTAAGCCTATTTATTATATTCTTACTCTGTCCTGAACATTGAGTTCTACCTGGATCTTATCCCATTGGAATTTTTTTTATAAATACAGGGTGACCCCAAAAAACGTGAATTTTTGAGGTGCTTATTGCCAGACATGACCAAATGGCAAAACTGCGAGACATTGACCTTAAGCAAGTAAACATTTCGCCATTTTAGTAACCATGGCTCAGTGGAACGGACAACAGCATGCGTTAGCAGCAGTCAATGAGGAATCTCTACAGCAGATTTCAAGAATGCATTCGGACAGGAGAACGCCATCTACAGAACGTAATTTTAAAAAAATGAAAATTCCATCATTGTTTCTTAAATAGGATAATTTAAGGTTTCAATTACTATGAATAAAATATTTTTCTTCCATCACTCTTGGTTTTATTGGATTGTTAAAAAGTTCCCGTTTTTTGGGTCACCCTGTATTTGTATATGCATGCATGCATATGTATGTATTTATATATTTTAAATATATATATGTATATATATATGTATATGTGTGTATATTACCTACTAATATTATATATATATAAATATATATATATATATATATATATATATATATATATATATATATATATATATATATATATATATATATATATATAATACCCACTTATGTCATTAGCCAATCGAAAAATAAATCTTCTGAAAAATTTTGATAGCCTATATGGTAAAATCGAATTTGGGGGTAACCTTTCTCAAAAAACTAAAACAAATTAATGTTTTTTCATTACTTTTGAATAAACGTTCATCGATTTATGACGTAGGAACATAGGGTAATAAAGACGTCATAACTCTGATATATATGCGTCGGTAAGTACAAAACATAATGAGGAAAAATTGCATTTATTTAACTAAAAACACACTTAATGCATTGCGTCTACATTAATGGCATAAATCGAACGTTATACACTAAGAATAACACATGAGGAAGACGTAAGATGAGGACTAATTTTGTCCAGCATGGGTATAAGGATAAACTACATCCGCGTCCTGGGTAAGACGATAAACTACAAGGTATTTGATTAGAAGGATTTGAGAAGCGTGGAATCACTTCCTAATTTCTGGTGTTCCCAGGTCCACCTTTACGCGACTAGTAGCACCTGTCAGAGACCCAGCTATGGGCAAATAGATAACACCCCCAAAAGGATCCAGAACACTATAAAATTATAAAAATAGGTATTAATACCAGTAATACATTTTTGAAAAAACTATTATCAGCAATACATTTTACAGTGTTTCCTATGTCTACACTTATTCAAGATTTCAGATTTTAAATTTAGCAAAACTGTTCTTACAAAGCAATGGCTAACTTTTCCTTTATACATAGAGGACAAAATTTATTACCTGCTGTATACTTATGGCATTTCTTTAATATTAATTAATTTTCCCTACGTAAGTAGATAACGTGGTGTTATGTTTGTATCTTTCGTTATTAAAACTACTAAGATGGTTATAATATCGGGTTTTAAAACCCTTTTGGATAGATCCTATATATACTTTTGGATTTTCATCAGTATTACTAAGTTTATCCCCGTATATTTTTACTTGGTATACAACGCACTCTTGCTGGCACTTTCCCTGGAGGGGGCAGCAATGCTTATTCCTACAATTACATTTGGGGAGAGGCTACGTCGTTTGTCCTTAATTTTTCTCATGTTGTATCTATTAATTAAACTAGCCACGTTGGGCATACAACTATAACTTAATTTGACAAGTATTAGTTTGTGGGAAATTTTGTTCGAGTAAATACTTTACCTATGTTAGTTTTCACCATTGAATTATATGGTGGGGGTAAGCCATAATATATTTCTACTTCTAGTTTTGTGGGGTTTGTTTTGTGTTCTAGGATCATCATTCATATCAATATATTCTAATTGATTGTTATGTCCACTTTTCTTTAGAGCCTCTTCATAGATTATTTTATTTCTGTTAAAAATATTATTATTTGTGGACAGTCTAGGATTAATACCTTTATGTATCGACTTCAAGATATGCACCGGGTAATTAGAGCCTACATTAACGTACTGCGGGTACTGGTTATCCTTTCTATACTGTGAAATAGTACCATCACATAGATCCAATATGACATCCACGTAATTGGTAACTTTTAGGTTTATTTCTATATCAAGGTTAAATCCGATTTTTTTTCCAGACGAGTATACTTACTTATATTTATAGGATTATTAATTATTATTATTATTATTATTATTATTATTATTATTATTATTATATTAAAAATCAGGAGGTCAATTGAATCCGCTACCCTGGATTCAACCTTACGGTATCCTCAGGCAATTTTTATCAAATGACCTCTTAACGCTTTATTTAAAAAAAAAATAATGAACGCTATATTATTAGGTGGGTGTAACAGAAAGGGAGGGGGAGAAGAAGAAGAAGAAGAAGAAGAAGAAGAAGAAGAAGAAGAAGAAGAAGAAGAAGAAGAAGAAGAAGAAGGTTGTATTGTAAATGCATCGGTGGGGAGTTAATTGAAATGTACATTATTTTTTTATTTTTTTATTTTTTGAGGATAACTTAAGGTTTAAAACAAGATAACGCATTCAACTGACCTCCTGATTTTTAAAGTGTACATATATATATATATATATATATATATATATATATATATATATATATATATATATATATATATAAATATATGTATGTATGTATCACGTGTATTAAAACCCTATATAATGCTATATGTAAATTTGTAAAAATTCTATCTTGATGATGTATTTATTTTCTCTTAGAATTACATGTCGTATCCATTTTAGTTGTTGGTTCGAATGATGCGATTTCTCTTAATTGTTTCACTTTTGTATTTGTGATTCTGTAGCGCCAGTCCACAAGGTTCGACGAAGAATATTTCTCGCTAAGGCCAAAGTTCTCCATTTTTAGCCTTCGATCTGAGAATGTAGTTGTATCCAGCTGACGGTTTTGGATATTTCATAAAGATTTTGGTTCCAACCAAGGCTATATAAGCTATTTTACGCTATTATTTTACTCATATCGGAAGGGGGGAAGATATTACAACTAATGTTAACAAAAAAAAACACGGCTAAAATTTGAACTTTTCAATCCTCGTTTCAGCTTCGACATCATGTGTACAGTTCGTAGATATCCGTTTGGTCATGTAAGCCGGTTATCTGCTTATGGATTAAGAGGTTTTGAACTGCGTCCTAATCTGACAACTTTGTTTCGCCAACTCTCCGGCTTTTCTTTGAGACTCGAGTATCGATTAACTACAAAGTATGATTTTTTTTTTGGCATTCATCTTAAAAAATGTATATATAATTGTTTTTGCCAGTAAATGCTGTCGTTCTACAGAAGTATACAAAAATACATTCACCCACCCTACATCACATAGACAAACACACATAGATACACACACACAAGCATACATACATATATACATACATACACACACACACACACACACACATATATATATATATATATATATATATATATATATATATATATATATATATATATTCAGTTGTATGGATATGACTTTGTGACCCTGGCTTTCAGGCTTTTGAGATTAGCCCAATGTCATCATTAACAAAAAGAAAACTGCGATGACGACATTTGTGCTGATATCGAAAGTACTTGGAATAAAATGAATATACATCAACATGTTAATTTTCTTTCTTCCTCTAATAAAGATACTAAGAAACCTGTGCGAAATTACGAGAGGATCCTATTAAGAATAAGTAGACAAAACTTGTCTAAATTATTTAATGAGACATGACTTAATGAAGGTCTGTTGACAAAATATGCGCAACACACGCACACGCACACGCACACACACATATATATATATAATTTTTATTGTTCAAAACACACATATATATATATATATATATATATATATATATATATATATATATATATATATATATATATATATATATATATATATATATATGTTTTGAACTATAAAAATTATTTAAAAAATTAAAAGTTTCAGACACAGTCGGTTATGTATTAATATTTTTTTTTTTCCAGTTAGGTTCCTTGACTAGTTTCGGCCATCATGGGCATGAAAAGAAGAAAAAGAATTTAGGAAAAAATATTTCTGCTTGTTACTAACAGTGAACTACAGGACTGAATGACTGTTTATGAAAAATGAATTTTATCTGTAGTTTTCAGACTATATATATATATATATATATATATATATATATATATATATATATATATATATATATATATATATATATATATATATATATATATATATATATATATATATATATATATATATATATCCATCCTCTCCCTCTCAAATTCATAGACATATTTATAAGTGATCATTTTTTAAAAATATATATGAGTGTGGACGATTTAGTAAATTCATATACGTTGTGTGTGTATGTGCGTGTAGTTATATGGTACTTTGTAAATGTTAATTCTATTTTATATGCTTCCGAAAACACGTTCTATGCAAAATCATGTGTATTAGAATATTACAGGCATTACTCTGTCGTCATAGACCTGCATTGACTCAAATTCGATCCGTCATCTCTCGCATCAAATCTTCATTTGGTGGGAAACGCACGGTACAGCTAATCAGGAACGAGTCGCTCTTTTTTGCTTCCTTTTCAACATTATAATGAATTTATCCAGTCATTTGTTTCTTTTCTCTCCTGACAGCAACGTTTGGGGATTTTTTTTTTACTCAGTTGCCTTATTCCTTGGTTATTTCATCAATTTATTCATTCTTTCATTTAGTCAAGATCACTCCAGTCATTTTTGATAACCTTCAAAAAAACAATTTTCTCGTGGCCACCGAAAGTACCCGACTTCTGTAACATTATCGTTATAAATACGAAAAAGAATATCCTTTCGTACCACCAGTAAACATGAAAAATCTTCCACGTATACATGGCAAACTTTCTGATGATCTACATTCCTTTCTTTCACAAGTACTTGCCTTCACAGACAGGAACCGCCATGCCGCGTACATAGGGTCGAATCATTCCCATCCCCCACCTATTCCATTGCTAAGAAGAAAGTTCCACTCGGAGAGCTTCTTTCTAAGAACTGCTATTTTTTTAACCAGACTCCCGAGGGGATGCTTCCCCAGTCGCTGCAAAAGTGAAGTCCTCAATTCTACGTTTAATAAGTATTTTCCTGCATAATCTCATAATCTGAACTTCTTAATTCCTAATCTTGCTATATCCATGAAACAACCTCATTCATTAATCCTCTTTCTTATGTGGCTCTCGGGATTTTTAGGGGTGAACTCCGAACTTCTTCAATATCAGCGTGAGAGTGTGCGCCTTTTGGTGCTTTCTCCAAACGTGGTCTCTCTCAGTAATTTAGTTATCTGACATGTGCCCATCTTACGCGCAGCTGGATCAGCTACCTGCCGTTCATGTCGAAGCAACTACTAACATCCTTTGACGCGCAAATCTTCATTCGATGTGTATGAAATAGGAGTCTAGCTTTACCATTCAATGCACTGGTGTGATACCAATTTCGAAGTCTATATTCAGGCGATGTGTATGAAATAGCAATCTAGCTTTACCATTCAATGCACTGGTGTGATACCAACTTCAAAGTCTATATCCAGACGATGTGTATGAAATAGCAATCTAGCTTTACCATTCAATGCGCTGGGATGATACCAACTTCAAAGTCTATATTCAGGCGATGTGTATGAAATAGCAGTCTGGCTTTACCATTCAATGCGCTGGTATGATACCAACTTCAAAGTCTATATTCAGTCGATGTGTATGAAATAGCAGTCTAGCTTTACCATTCAATGCACTGGTGTGATACCAATTTCGAAGTCTATATTCAGGCGATGTGTATGAAATAGCAATCTAGCTTTACCATTCAATGCACTGGTGTGATACCAACTTCAAAGTCTATATTCAGGCGATGTGTATGAAATAGCAATCTAGCTTTAGCATTCAATGCGCTTCTATGATACCAACTTCAAAGTCTATATTCAGGCGATGTGTATGAAATAGCAATCTAGCTTTACCATTCAATGCACTGGTGTGATATCAATTTCAAAGTCTATATTCAGGCGATGTGTATGAAATAGCAATCTAGCTTTACCATTCAATTCACTGGTGTGATACAAATTTCAAAGTCTATTTTCATATTTCTTATGTATCTTTCTAGTAATAATAGTTCATCATTAAAGCTCGTGAACCATATACCATTCTAGTGGCGGCCTTGATATTTTCTTTCTTTAGCTTTCTTCCATTTGTGAATATGTTGTAAAAGTCTGATTAAAATCCGGCAATTATTTGCTTTTTGCAAGAATTTCCAATCAATGTTTTTTCCACAACCAAAAAGACGCTAAAACTTCCTATATTTATCTTTGCCTCCCTTTTTCGCTAAAGAAGCAAAAATTAATTTATTACCAAAATTTTAAACGTTTCAAAAAGGATAAAACATAATTTAATAATAAAATAACCCTTTGGTTCTTCATCTTAATAATAACATAATAATTATTAAATAACATAATAACATACTAATAACATAACTTAATCCTTAATAACACCATGAAGGTTTTGACGATAAAATTTTGCTTTTATTAGGTTTCAGGCATTGTTTTATTATGGTATGCGCATTTTTACGAATCTCTAGAGGTATCTATTCTATTTTTTTTTTTTTTTTTTTTTTTTACGGTTTATCCACCTGTTGCAATTTATTTACAGCCCTAAGGGATTGTTTTGGTTTTATAAGAATGTTTTTATATAATAATGATTTACTGATAGAAGGTATGCTCATTAAACAACAGGGTGGGTGGGTTCATGACTTTCACTCGGATATTTGTGTAAAAGTGAATATAACGAACACGGCTCGAACTCGGCACTTCGATTTCCAATTCCGTGTTTTTTATCCAACCGCACATCCAATCATACAGCACCTGGCATTCTCAGGCAGTCACCCATCTCGGTAGTGACCAGTCTCGTGGTTGCTTAATTTCCATGATCGTACGAGAACCAGTGTTATGGCCGTAAGCCTATAAATCTGTAATATATATCGTTATTTGTCTTTAATTGTCTCTTACTGTTTAGAGAATTCAGAGAAGTAATAAGGAAAGCAGTAGCAAAAGACAAAATACTGTAATCATTGGGTAAGTGCCACAGAGAGCGTTCAAAAGTTAAAAAAAAAAACGACTGGGAAAACACTTTGGAATAAAGAAGTAATATTTACATCGAACCAAGCAGCAAAATGAGAGATAGATAAAAAAAAAAAAAACTACAAATAAAATAAAACAAAATAAAATTAAAAAGAAAGACCAAAATCAAAGTGGAACGGAACGCCGGACAGCCATTGCTCTTTCCTGACTCGAACATCCGGGCAACAACATTTATTTCATTCATTTATCATCCAAGCTGCTTCGGCACTGACATCGATCCTAAGCCATCTGCGTTGGCTAATGGAATAAAAACGAGAGGCTTTCAGTAAAAATAGACAGACGAATCTGGTTCATATCCGCGGGACTTGGCGCTACACCCAAGGCGATGGTGTAGTGGCGAGACCGTTAAACTGAGCAGAGCAAGGAAACAGATTAAAATCCTAGAAGCAGTTCCTATAATCGCAAGAAATTATTTATACACTTGTTCACAAGGCCGAAGAGCCACTCAAGTTAAAAAGGTTACTGAATGAGGTTGTAAAGAGTGTAACTCCAGAATCTATCTTACATATCAATAAGTCTAACTTTCGTTGCTTTGAATATTGCTGCCAAATATGGCCCAGTGATCCTGCATCATATTTAGAGATTTTGGATAAAATCTATTGACGAATCAGCAATATTATTGACCCTAACACAGCGTCTCGGCTTCAGTCATTTTCTCAACGAAGTAAAGTTGCTTCCCTGTGCCTTTTCTATAAATACTTTCATGGTAATTCTACCGAAACTATATGAATTTAAGTTCAGTACTAAATTATCAATAAGATATCATTAATTTATAGTTGAATTGATTTGATTCAATGCTAACAATTTGTTTTCTCGCACTTCTCTCTTGTGGAACTCCCCTTCCGGTACTATGCTTTCAAGTCATCTTTGATCTTCAGAAATTTAAATGCAATGTCAATCGTTATCTACTGTCTTCCTGATTACTCTTCTATTGTTCTCGCTGCTTAATGTTTTTGTTTTGTAAACCTTTCACGCTCAGTAACCTTTTGTGTTTTAGTGACTTTACTGCATTGGTTAGGTTTAATTTGATTTTTTTTTTAAAGTAAGTATATTATGTGGATAGATATGATAGATAGCGATGAAGGCTAGACTTGAAGAGGTCAAATCTATCTTATTCGTGGAAGCGTTCTCTCAGGAGTATGTTCCACAAAATAATAGTTACGGGGAAGAAGGTTTCTAAGTGGAACTTCCTCCTTACCAATGGAATATGAAGGGACTGAAGATCTCTTGATCCTTTGTACATGGTATGGTGGGATACCACTATGAAGGTCTGAACTTGTGGAACTAACAAATGCAGCTTTGCGATGCAAATAGCGATAAGCTATGCGACGTTGCATCTGTGGGGAAGAGCTTTTAAGCTGGAAAATAATTCATCACCTTAAAGGCCACGTAAATGCTTTTGAACGTTGTCAAGGCTGGGGAGATTTTTGTTTTCTTAACTGTGATCAGCCAAGACTTACTCAAAGTAGAGGATGACTAATGGAGTTCGTTGTGGTAAGAGGCGCAGTTTATGATGGTATGTCGGAAAGATAACAATTAACCCTAGATTTGAAGAAGTTATGCTTATAGTGGTCGGGGAAGCACCCACTTGGGAGTCGGTAGCGAGTGAGTACTGGGTAGCTGCAGATAAGATATGACAGCAATATTCCATTCTTGGTGGGTTTTTTTTATTTTAATCATTCCCCCTCAAGCAAGGTAATAAAGCCACTAAGACGAAAGAATTACTGAGTGTTAGAGAACATGATAAAAATAAGCTATTAAAAATAGAGGACAACAAAAAAACAAGAATTAAGAAGACAATAGATAACGATTGACGTTGCATTGACATTTTTAAAGACCAAAGTTGACGACGAAGCAAGAAGCCGAAAGAGAGTTCCACAAGCAAGAAGTGCGACATAAGAAACTGTTAGCATAGAACTAACGGTTGCATCTAGCCATTTCAACTATAAAATAATAAGACCTATCCGCCAATCTAGTACTGTGCTTAAATTCATAAAGTCTAGGTATCATATGTCTGATCTGGCTTTTGTAATGATTCAGCATGGTAATAGGTATCAGATACTTTCTAGAGTGGTACTAGAGGCTGATCATGTTTCCAGTATCTTCAGCAATAGATCGTATACGCGTTCAACTTGAAGTTTGGAAAGACATTTAGTCCCAAATACGTTTGAGTTATGCATCATCTTAACAGGAGTAAATTTATAGGCTACGGCCCGGCACTAAATCCTAGGTTATGGTTTAATGGTGAGTGCGCTAAACGTGGCAGCGCGAGGCAACTGATTTAAATCCAAGGAGTGGTTTCTATAACGTCGAGAGAAGAGGGCCAAATTTAAAGTCGTTTCGTCTTTTGACATCAAATCGTGATAATTTCCAATTGTAATTTCACAATGAATTGTCAGAAAGTTGCACTAAAATCGTTTCAAACTAACAGCGTTCAAATATTATCTCTTACGATAATCAAATATCAGAAATGATTTTCGTAAATTTGAAATTGAGCTTCATTAATTCAGGAATTTTCTATGATTTTAATCTTCACGTTTGACTTTTATTACATTTGCACGTCGGTCTCGTGTTATCTAAATTTCTTAGAAGGAGCACTTTCATTAATATTCATTTGTCAATAATTTTTCATTCATTTAATTATATTTTTTGTGATTAATTTTACACCTAATCGTAATGATATTTTTAATAGTTGTAAGATTAGTAGTTCATTTGTATGGTGTGAAGTACTGAAGTTATCTTACTGTTATTTTCCGATTAGTCTGCCTTTTATTTTACTGTTTTTCATAAGTATCGTATTGTTAACTAAATCCCTTAGATGAAGCATTGTCGTTATTATTAAACCATGATTAATTATCTTTTCATCTTATTTCTCTTACTTATATAATTAGAATAACAGTTTTAATTTGCCTAAATTTCATTAATAAAGGATTTTCATTGTTATAAATTTCCAGTGTGTCTTTTATCTTAATTTTTGCGTTTACACATAGAAGTGAATAGTCTTAAGTTGCTGAAATATCTTAGTTAAAACATTGTCATTATTATCATTATTTTACAAATTTGACTAGTAATTGTATTTACAATTCGTCGACGTGTATTTTTGTTGTTATTATTATTATTATTATTATTATTATTGGCGGGGTGTATTGTTTTAAAAAATTTGGAGGAAGCAGCAATGATAGAAAATTAAGAAATAATCAAATTTAAGACGAACAAATCTTCTTTACTTGATTCGTTTATTTTGTTTAGCGGCATATAAACATCGCTATGGGTTATTCAATGCCGAAATCTAAATATTTTGAACGCGATTGTACACCCTTACGCAAATTAATTGTAACAAAACGAATAATTCCGTTATTATTTAATTGTTTTTCGTATTTTTCCAATGAAACCTGACCCAGTGCACATGTTAGTACTTCGTATGTCTATTCTGCGAAATCGTTCCTTGCAGATTGACCACAGATTCTCGATTGGATTTAAATCAGGAGAGTTTCCGGACCAATCAATAGTACCTTGATTTTCTCACTGGCAAGCCTTACCATGTGTTCATGCAGCCTTACAATTTTCGTACGCTTATTGGAGTAACGTCCATCGCAGACAAAGGGTATAGGACAAGTAATCGACAGTCGAGACAGTAGTGTCTGGGCGTGTTAAAAATTTGATGCAATCAAAGATAACGCAATATTTTTCAAGGCCAACCAAAATTGTATCATACACCCCGAAAAAAGATTTATATTACATCACACCACTGCAAATGACTTAATCTGAGAAAAAAAAAATCGATTACACTTTGTCACTCTATGAGGCCTAAAACTGACTGTATGTTGAAAGAGAAGAAACTAAAGCGTTTTTTTTTTCAATTATTTTGCACAAGGCTGTATACTTTCAACTATATATAAAATTTATAGGTGGTCATTCAACTATAAAACGTATTCTTTCTCCTTTTGCTTTAAAAAATGTATTATTGGTAATTTTACTCTAAATAAATATTGTTGATAACTTTATATAAAAATGTATTTTTATACTTTCATAATATTTTGTCTTTGTTTGAGAGTTCACTACTTGCCCATAGCTGGGACCCTTACAGGTGCTACCACCCCGGGACAGGATGGACCTGGGAACAACAGAAATTAAGAGGTTCTTCGTGTACTCCAAAGTAATATAAACAATATGTTGGGTGTCTATATCACACTTGTCAAAATTATTAATAATGGTAATGTTTTAGAATTCCGACAAGTTAAGACTATTTCTGTAAAAGCAAGACTTTAAGAATAAAATACCCAAAGGCTTAAAAGATTTAAAGGATAAGACTATTACTAATTTCTGTAAAAACAAGCGAAATAAGATGAAAGACATAGAAATTTCATAATAAATTAATTCTTCATCTAATGCCAATTCAAAGACAAAAATATATTAATTCTTAGTGTAAAAGAAAGAAATTTAAAATGCATGAAATATTACCAAAAACTTCACAATAAAAACAGTGCTTCATGTAAGAAACTCAGGCAATTTGAAGACTATTACTTCTCTATTTTATATGCTGCCGTCCTTCGGGATACGGGCAAACACGTCTCTCCACAACTTCCTGTCTATTTTAACCGTTAGCACATGTTGTATTCTTGTTATCTCTCGTAAACTCTGTCTTGTGCGTATCAATTTTTCCAAGCCGTCTTTCCTCGTTATGGGTTCTAGAATTCTCAACTGTCTCTTTCTAATGCTACGTGTCGTTTACGTTTCCATTTTTTCTAAAACTTTGCCGTTGCTTACATGTTAGGTTCATGGTATTCTCAGCATCCTTCTGTAGAACCATTTCTATTGCTTCAAGTTTTTTCTTTATCTGTGAGGAGATTTCTAGCATTCACTGCCATATAGGAATACTGATATTGCCTAACAGTACAGTACTAAACTCTTTGTTCCCAATGAAATTTTATTTTTAGGTGTAAACGCAAAATAAATGACGTAAATAAATAAATTAGTCTTATATTCATAATTACGACAGTGCTTTATCCAAATCATTCCGTCAAGTTACCGGAATAACGTTGTGAAAACAAACTACAAAGAGAATATTTAATATAATGCATTCTTGTCTTATTATTTAATATTTCTACTGTCGTCGTTTGCCATTTTACAGCTAAAATGCAAAACTTTGTCATATATTGAGAAACGCTATCATTCACAAATATTCCATTTTCAATCAGGTTTGCAATGGCTTTGTTTCTGATGGTAGTTCCTGGAAATCAAATGACAGTATGCTTTCTCAGAGCGCACGCCCTTTTGCTGGGTAGACTTGATGATTTTAACCGCAGACAAAGATAATTTCGAGGACTGTTTTTCAGGACGAGCAGAGAGTTTTCACTTGAAACATCGCAGCAACACAGATTCCGATACAATTGTCTATTTGTTCGTATCAGGCAAAGATTGACGAATATCAACAAACAGAACAGGTTTTTCATGTTTCCACAGAGTAGCTGATCCTTTTAGCAGCACAAAGCATCATTATTTTATTGATTTCTCCTTTGCTCTTATCGGTTCTTCGTCAGACGTAATAATACTTTCAGAAGAGACACGATCACCTTTACAGCAAGGCTATCATGAGAGTGGATCTACTGGGATTTATTTTTAGCGGACACAATGTTAACAACATATGCAGATGACACAATATTGATAGCAGACACAGAAATGAAATTGCAAGAATACCTACAGAAGTCACTAAAGATAAAAGATGAAGAAAGGACTAACTATCAATTGTAAAATGACGGAATGTCTGATTGGGAGTTTTTCTTCTAAGTATCGTGTTCTTTTCAGGATGCTGACGATCATGGCTCTCTACAATTTCCTGTCCTTTGTAGGGCTTAATAACTTCTATCATTTTTCTGCTCGACCATCCATTCGTTCAAGCTCACCAGAGTTATACGTTCCTTTCCTCTGTCCCTCTTATATTCAATCTGTCCTGTTAGTATCAAATTTTCGGAGCCCTCTTTCCACATTATGTGCCCCAGAAATTTCAACTCTCTCTTCCTGATGTTATCTATAAATGTCCTTTTTGTTGCCCCTGTCTCTCACCTTCAATCTATCCTATGAGTATCATATTTTCTAAGCCGTCTATCCTCATTATGTGATCAGAAATTTCAACTATCTCATCCTGATGTTAAATATAAGTGTCCTTTTTGTTGATATTGTCGACACTGCTCATATATAAGGTATAATAAAACCAATTTTTCTGATTCATTTCATTTGGCGAGTAAGGATTGCTATGGGATATTGCATGCACTTATAACAGTGAATGCTGAATAGTCTCCCCAAGGAGAGAGGAAAAAAGCTAGAGGCAGTAGAAATGTGGCTCTACAGAAGCATGCTGAGTTTTCCATTGACGGAGCGAGTAAACAAGGAAGTTTTTTTTAAAAAAAAATGGCAACAGAAGGCACACTCATAATCTGAATCAGGAAATGACTGCTGGAATTCCTTAGAGATATAATGAGGATGGAAGGCTTGGAAAACTTAACACTCACAGCCCTATTGAGGGCAAGAGAGTTACGGGTAGGCAACTAACTACATACCTGACGTGTTTGTGTGGATGGATAGCGGAACGGGGTTTGGAAATCTTTGCAAAGAGCCTCACGAGATAAGAAGTTGTGGAGAGCCATGGTCGACTATGTACCGAAGGAACAGAGCGTATAAAAGAAGAATGAGATGAAAATAATCCAGAAGTTATACTGGGAGAAAACCACTTGCATATGGATGGGGAATGGATTCAGTAAATACACAGAAATATAAAAACGGCTTAAGAGAAATAAGCCTCTTCTAAAAAGATCATCTTTACAGCAAGACGATTGCGAGAGAACTACATCTACTAGGATTTATTTTTAGCGGACACAATGTTAACAACATATGCAGATGACACAATATCGATAGTAGACACAGAAATGAAATTGCAAGAATTCTTACAGAAGTCACTAAAGGAAAAGGATGAAGAAAGGACTAACTATCAATTGTAAAATGACCGAATGTCTGGTTGTCAGCAAGAGGAAGACTTCAGGATACAAACTACGAAATAGAGATACCAAAATCAGGCAAAAAGGAAAATTTTAATATCTGGTAAATATATTAACACAGGCAATGTGTAACTGAAATCCGAAAGTCTACAGGAAACGTGAAAGATGTTTTGTAAAATCTGAGTGATGTAATAAGAAACAAGAAAATCACTTTAAAAACAAGTGAAACAATGCCGATATGTTATCTAATATGGACTCATGGAAGTGAATGATGGTCAGTCTCCACAAAGATGAAGAATAGACTTGAGGCAAAAGAAAAATGTTTCTACAGAAGGATAATGAGAATACTATGGAGTGAACATGTAAGGAACGAGGAAGTGTTACGAAAACTGAACACAAAGAGTACACTTAAATCAGAAACAGACAACTGAAAATTCGTGGACACATAAGGGGGAAGGAGTGCTTGGAGAAAATAACACTCACAGGACATACTGAAATCAAGAGTATCAGAAAAAAGCAGCGAGTAACATATCAAAAAACTTATATACATGGATGGCAGAAACGTGACTAAGAGGGATGGAGAAAACATACTAAAAAATAGGAAGTTGTAGAGGGCCATGAGTCCTGAAGAAAAAAGATCAGCTTGCAAATATGTTTTATTCCGTGGGTATGGCCCACGGAATAAAACATATTTGTAAACTGATCTTCTTTTATGTTCCGTATCCCTTCAGATTGAGCATGATCATGGCTCTCCATAACTTCCAATCATTTGAAGCGCTAATCAATACGTGTCCCCTTACTATTGTTCTATGCGTTTCAAATTCTCCGTGGCCACTTTCCTCATTATGTGTCTCATAAATCTCAACGACGTCTTTCTGATTTTAAGTGGGGTGTGACGGTGGTGTAATGGATAGCGTCGCGGAATGAGTTCAAATTCCAGTCGGGTTAGTTACATTTACTTATGCGTAAATGCCCTTTAGTAATGCATCTCCACACTCAGTTATGGGTTAAAAAGTAGGGCTTCTCGGGAAAAATAATTTTTATTCTCTCAAATATATTAATGCAATGTTCTGTCGCAAAGAAAAAATGTACAACGGACTCACATAGATAGATAGATAGATAGATAGATAGATAGATAGATAGATAATCAACAGGCTCAGATAGATAGATAGATAGATAGATAGATAGATAGATAGATATATTAACAAAGTGAGCTTGACAAATTTATATTATAGATATGAAAATCTCTGATACGTTATAACAAACCTAATTCACCAAAATATACAGACGGTAATAACAATATTTCATTATATATTCCTTTGCCAAAGATAACCAGAATATATACACAATTCGACGGAAGGTTTCTTTATTATAATGAAATAAACATTATTTTTTTTTAAATTGCCTCGGAAAATAATCCCCCAGGGAATTAATAAAACTGCATAACTTCCAAATAATGAGTTTTATTACTTGTTTTGTAAACAGAGAATCTTTGCTTATCAAGAACATTAGTGACTCCTGAAAATAAAGAGCGGGGTCAAGAGGGTGGGGGTATTTAGTGACGAAACAAAATGCAAAAATGTCGATCCTCATTGAGGCTAGTCTCATTAAAACAAAATTAGACAGCTCCCATCTCCTTCCCTCCTTGCTCTTTGCAACAAAAACATTCTCTCTTCGTTTATGGTCATTACATGTACAAAAAGCAAAAAAAAAAAAAAAAAATGGACTTAACAAAATTTTTGATTTAAATCTTTGTTTAAAAACGCCGAGATGAAAATTTAGATTAATTTATTTTTTTAATTTTATGAATTCAGTTATTTCGTTTGTTTGTTAAGGTGTATGTGTATGTGTATGTACGTGCATATGTATGTGTGTGTGTGCGTGTGTGTGTGTGTGTGAGAGAGAGAGAGTGTGTGTGTGGGTGTTTACAGAAAGTTTAGTGTGTCGATTTGATGATTGCTTGCAATCGATCTCTCCATTTAGTTGTTTTTTCTTTCTTTTTTTATCTCTTATCAATGAAGAATGACTGCACGTTTTTCTCCAGATTAAGTATGATGGAAGGGCAGTTTTATGAATATAGGGTAACAGTTGTATCCCATAATAAACATTGAAAATTTGTTAATGAACATCAAAATAACAACAAAAATGCTTTAAATTTTACTTTGTTCAATTATTTTATCGTTTTTAATTTCCGCCTATTTTCTTCTCGGCTTCTTTTTCCCTATCGATTTTTTCTTCCTCATTCTTTTCATGGTTTCTTTCTTTAATTTTCTTTCTTTTACTTCACTTCTTTATTTTTTCTTCTTCGACCCTTTTTCAGAGCTTCATTCTTTCTTTCTTTCTTTCTTTCTTTCTTTCTTTCTTTCTTGCTTTCTTTACTTCCTTCCTTCTTTCATTCCTTCCTTCCTTCCCACCTTCTTTTTTTACTTTCTAACTTTTCTTTCTTTCTTTTTCTTTCATTCATCTTCCACCTTACTTCTTTCTTTCTAGCACTTCTTTTTTTTCTTTTATCCTCAGCATTTTCCTACACTTTCCCTCCTTTTTTCTTTCTTTCTTTCTTTCTTTACTTCCTTCCCTCTTTCATTCCTTCCTTCCTTCCCACCTTCTTTTTTTACTTTCTTTCTTTCTTTTTCTTTAATTCATCTTCCACCTTACTTCTTTCTTTCTAGCACTTCTTTTTTTTTTCTTTTATCCTCAGCATTTTCCTACACTTTCCCTCCTTTTTTCTTTCTTTCTTTCTTTCTTTCTTTCTTTCTTTACTTCCTTCCCTCTTTCATTCCTTCCTTCCTTCCCACCTTATTTTTTTACTTTCTTTCTTTCTTTTTCTTTCATTCATCTTCCACCTTACTTCTTTCTTTCTAGCACTTCTTTTTTTTTTCTTTTATCCTCAGCATTTTCCTACACTTTCCCTCCTTTTTTCTTTCTTTCTTTCTTTCTTTACTTCCTTCCCTCTTTCATTCCTTCCTTCCTTCCCACCTTATTTTTTTACTTTCTTTCTTTCTTTTTCTTTCATTCATCTTCCACCTTACTTCTTTCTTTCTAGCACTTCTTTTTTTTTCTTTTATCCTCGGCATTTTCCTACACTTTCCCTCCTTTTTTCTTTCTTTCTTTCTTTCTTTACTTCCTTCCCTCTTTCATTCCTTCCTTCCTTCCCACCTTCTTTTTTTACTTTCTTTCTTTCTTTTTCTTTCATTCATCTTCCACCTTACTTCTTTCTTTCTAGCACTTCTTTTTTTTTTCTTTTATCCTCAGCATTTTCCTACACTTTCCCTCCTTTTTTCTTTCTTTCTTTCTTTCTTTCTTTCTTTCTTTCATGTCTTCATATTCATTTATTTTATTGTTTGCCATTTCTTCTTTCTTTTTTTGTCCGCCTCTTTCTATTCTCTTTTTCCTCTGTTCCTTTTCTTTGTTTTCATATAATTCTTCAACATGGTTTTCTTTCTACGAATTCATTTTTTAACCTTCATCTTTTATTTACCCTTAGGATCTATTTCGCAATTTATAACCCCTTCTACCCCCTATTCCATCGATTTGCCATTATTACATCCTTTTTTCTATCCTTTCTTCTTCTTTTCTTTTCTTCACACCTTCCTCCCTACTTATCTTCGTTTAGTCACACACATTTTTTTTTTTAATATTTAAATCTCGTTTCACTCCGCCATGTTATTTTGCAGCCATATCCTCTTTGGCTGGAAAATAGTAAGGTAAGTACGATATGAAAGAAAGAAAACAGTGAATAATTAAACAATAAGTTTTAATACAAAACAAAATAGAAGAATTTTTTATTAAATAAGTAATGAAATTTACGAAACGAAACGAATAAATAAAATGGTGTGAGGACTTGAAGGAAAAAGAAACAATTTCACATCGGGAGCAATAAATGTTGCGACCAAGAAGGATTTCATATTAGTTAACGCATCAAATTTCTCTATAGCAATTTTCCAAGCGTAGCTTACATGTGACACAAGGCCGAAAGTATGGGGCATCCAGTGAGGATCAAACTCACTACTCAGTTGTAATGGTTCTAACGAGACAGGTTAGCTAACCATTACACCGCTTTGAGGTGCCCGATGATTTTCTATGAGGAGCTTAGATGTGGCACAAGGCCGAAAGCATCGGCACACAGTGAAAATCGAACTCACTACTGAGTTGTAATGGTTCTAGCAAGACAAGCTTGCTAACTATTACACTACGTCGAGATGCCCTATTAAATTTTTCTATAAACCTGAAAACAAAATTGACCTCAGAATTTATAGACGATGTGAATGACCGATTCGAAATTGTATCGATTACGTTTCCAATAGAATTAAAACACTACCTTCGGATTGGCGGAAATACGAAAATCTTGTTGGGTTGCACGATATTTTATGCGTAAGTAAAACTGGTTTTCCAAATGGCAAAATAGAAAATACCAAGGCCCCGCAACCTTAATTTTTACGAATATGTGCTGATTTTTTTTTTTTTTTTTACAGTTTAATTTAGTACTTATATTTTTAAAACACCTAACGTTTATTTTATTTTATTTTTATTTTATTTCATTTTTTTATTTTAACAAGAGTAGATATCTCTTGTTTCCTGATTAGGATTGGGTTTCCAGTTCGCTCTAAAGTTTTCTTCAAGTCTATACTTCTAATGTCTCAGCGTAAACTCTGAAATTTTATTTAATATTTATTTTTCCTCAGTAGGAATAGATCGGTTCGCTTATCGTCCGGTTCACTATCTTCCCCAGTTTTTTGAACAGGAGTCGATGTTTGTTTTTTGTTTCCTGTTTAGGATTAGGTTTTCGATTCACTCTAAAGTTTGTTTGTTTTTTTCAAGTCTATATTTCTAACGTCTCCGCCTAAACTCTGAAATTTTATTTACTATTTATTTATTTTTATTTTTTATTTTCCTCAATCGGAGTAAATAGGTTTGCCTATCAGCTGGTTCTGACTCCTTCTTGGTCTTTTGAACAGGAATTTTTTTTTTCTTTGTTTCCTGTTTAAGATTGTATTTCTGGTTCCTTTTAGATTCTGCTTTATACTCATAATCTATCTGCTTAAACTCTTAAAGTTATGCCATTATTGGGTTTCCGATTCGTCAAAAGCCCTTTCCTCCCCTTTCACTTCCAGTAGCCCCTTGCGTCTTAGCGGCATTATCACCATGCTTGGAATGAAATGATTTTTACAAAACTCAGATTAGATCTAAAATAGTGTATTGTTGCCATGTCTGAGCTGGGGCAACTCAATACCCCCTTTTGAGGCTTGATAGACTTAAAAATTGTTTTTACTGTCTTTTAAAAGATAACGTATTTTCCATTCTGTAGCTAATTTCCAAAAAGACGAAAAAAGGAAAATATTCCGCTTTTCCGTCATTTCGGACCTTTTGATTTAATAATCGCTATGCTACGTCCTAGGATTCGAATTAGCCACATTTCCTTTGTATCCCATTTGTAAAGAGCAAGTTCCTTTCAAATAGCCTTTTTCCCTGAGAATTGATACTTTGTGGAACAAACTTTAGTGCGAATTCATTCAATGACCACTACTATCCTCACCATAACGATTAACCGTTAACTTGAAGGTCGAAGGCCAATAGCTGTCTATCGTCCGTATCTTAATAGTCTTCAAGTACTTCTAACTCCTGTAGCAGACTCAGCAACCAGTCCTTTGCGTCTCTCTGGCAGAGGCTGTAGAAAGGGAAAAGCCATCTTTTACAAAACAGATTAAACAATTTTGAACTCTGGAATGTGAAGATTGGGTCGGCCATGCCAGCAATACATTATTATATGTGACTTCTGAAACTTGAATTATGTAAAGTTTAATATGAAATTCGTTTACTAAATAATAAACCTGTTAGGCTTTTCGGAAGATAATATCCGGTTTGAGAACTAACATTTATTCCAGAATTAATGTATCTTTACAGTTTATAAATCAGTTAAAATAAGAACCAAGAACATCGATATATTTCTGTCACCAAGTTACAAGGTTATTTAGGCTTTTTGTGATAAAACTCGAAAGATTTAAACGCCTATAACTATTTGAATACAGTTTGTGGATCTTCTTTATAATAGAATGTCTTCTGGTTTTAAAAAATGTCAAAATGCTTGACAAAAAATGTCAGGTAGAGGTCGAGAGATCAGGGTGATATGGTGGATGCTGGTTAGCTTCTGCTGGTTAGCTTCTTTAGTGTCATCCCGGTAACATGTGGCCGACCATTATCAGGAATAAGAATTGAACGTCGTCGATTAACCAGTCGCTTAAGTGAAAGCGCATTTTACCCAGTTGCTGGAAGCAAATTTCGACACCGATTCTCTGGTTAGATTCCAGAGAGCTGTAATGGAGAACAACAATGTCGGGTAGTCTTCATAATATTATGTTATTGCAATTTAGGTTTTCGAAAGTGTTTCCTTTCATCGTGATGTAGCAATTAAGTCATTTCTCATCACGTCATTAATAATAGTAATGGCTAGCCACTCGTATTTGAGAATACCCGTCTACTAGGGCAGCTAGCTAATCCCCATTGCAGACGCTTGCCCATGCGCATTTTTTTTAAATACCCACAGAGCCCTCCTGTGGTTTATAAAGCAACTAGTATGAGCAAACCTTAGTTACAGTTTCTGGGGGAGAAGGGTGTTATCTAGTGTGATCATCAATCTAAACAAGGCCAGCACGTTCAAGAACATTTTGCAAAATTATGACAATACCTATGATATAAACTATTATTTTGTTCGGAAAATAATGATTGATTTTAGAATAAAGATTTCAAAAGAGTTTTAATATCTGTCTATATTTCTGAGAAGAGGTATTGTGTACACTATTTACATTATTCAGACTACTGTCTCATCTTTGTCGCCATATTTATTAAAACGTTTCGACCTTTCAGTATCTGTCTATATTTCTGAGATGAGGTACTATATACATTATTTATTAGGTTGGTGCAAAAATAATATCGTTTTTTGACGTTAAAAAAAACGTCAAAAAACGATATTATTTTTGCACCAACCTAATACATTATTCGGGCTATTGTCCTCATCTTTGTCACCATATTTATTACAACGTTTCGACCGTTGTACGTTCCGGCCTTCTTCCTCAAGGACACATGGCACAGTGGATAAAGGCGTTGGTTAGATCCAGTGACAGGACCCAAAGAGTGTGAGTTCAATACCAGTGGAGAACTTGGAGAGGGGAATTAACAGGAGATAACTGACATCTATTAAACATGGCACGTGGAACTAGAAGAGTCTACCCAAGTGAGCTAAATAAAGGGTTTAGTTCGACAATCCAAATCACCAGAAGAAGGCCGGAGCGTACAACGGCCGAAACGTTGTAATACATATAGCGACAAAGATGAGGACAATAGTCCGAATAGTGTAAATAGTGTTTTAATATATTATAATAGTTGCAAAAAATAGGTTATCATTGGTCACAATGACTCGTGTCTTCGTGCTAGCAGAGTCGACCGTACCCATTGCCGTCTATCTAATTCCAGTCAAAACATTTACTAGTGCTATGGTCTCCAGGGAATTTCCAAAGGTGCCGTACGCTGGGATCAAACCCTCCGCTGCCATCAAAAAGTTACCTTTCTGACAAATCGACCACGGTAAGATTCGAACCCGAATCTTATAGTCAGAAAGAAAATGTTGTAACCACTCGGCCACTCGGTTATCATTATGGCAAGTTGTGCATCGAACACACTTCAAAATGTTAAACTCGAACTGAGTTCATATTTTGCCCATTTTTCGAGTTTCTTCATCTAGTCTTTTTTTTTTTTTCTTGAGATCGTCAGATATTCTTGGGATACTAACATCCATTATTTGAGACATTTATCTGACACTTTAACGTGGGTTTTATTTGTCTCGTGTTTTTTTTTTTTTTTTTGTTTGTTTGTTTTTTGTTTTTGTTTTTTCATTTGTTGAAGCTCTGATTCCTGATGGACTTTGGATCTTCAAGGCCCGGATCCAAACTGCGCAATTTCAGAAACCAGTACCGTATATTCCGATCATTAGTTCATCCTTCATACCATTCTCTATTAATGTTGCCTGCAATTTTGAGAAGCATGATGTCAAGCTTGAACTCATAGAATCAAAATTAAATGAATATCTTCTTTTTTTTTATGTTCAACATGAGTATACAAGGCTTTACCTTATTCCTGGAAGAGATTGATTGCAAACTGATATTCTGGTGTAAATATAACAACATTACGCTACACAAATCTGCCAATGGGTGGCATGCCACTAGCGTTTACTGCTGATGGCCCGCTGTCAGACCTCTGGCGTGTTCCTCTCGGCAGTGTTACGTTTGGCGGACCGCTAGAGGTCTACCGGTTGCTGCCACTAGAGGACCGCTGGTGTTGCCATCGGCGGGCCGCCAGAAAGCCACTAACGGCTTGCGTGTAGAGTAAGAGCCTAACGATGTGTATTTTGTTAGGAACTTAAAACCCCGTGCATACTTTTGAGCTAGCTTCCAGCCCCAAACTAAAGAGATCACTGGCCCAGCTTAGAAAACAATAATGATAAATGTGAAGAAGTAACTTTGAATTCTTCAGTTCATTACATGAAACTTCAAAACCTCAATTTAACTCTGAGTTAGGCTATAACTCTAATTCCAGCCAAAAGACCAATTTTGGACCGAAAATCCAAAATAATAAAATCTTAATATATTGGGTTATTTTGAGCATAAAGTCACAAGAATAGGTCACCCAATGAGGATATAACTCTACATCATTTGTCTACTGGGTTAACTCACAAACAATTTCAGAACGCCGAGGAGTCGAATATCATGCTTACTTTTAGGGGATTCTGTCAATTGAGATTTACTGAAATGATTATACACAGTTCATAACTAGAACGACTAAACGTCGTAGCATCATACAATATGGTTGACCAGATACACTTATTTTAAATAATATGGTTACGCAGGCAGGTTTAGTTTATACTACTTCTGTCCTATAATAATTGTTACACTTGTTTATTTTCTTTTGGTTATTGTCAATTCTCAATCAAGATTATATTTTGTGTCTTCACGAAAACACCGTATTATTACATTTATCGTGGTCTACCTTCCAAGATTCGAAGCTACCGTTTCTGTGTTTATATATGACACGCCGATTGAAAGACGAATGAGAGAGCCACAGATGCATACCAGAGGTTTTTGGGAACCTCTGCGTGGTCTAGCAAGCTTGTCTCGATAAAACGGTTACGACTGAATAGTGAGTTCGATTTTCACTGGGTGCTCCACACTCTCAGCCTTGTGCCACATCTAAGCTACGCTTGGAAACAATATAAGGGTACCTCGAGGTGGTGTAATGGTTAGCAAACTCGTCTTGCTAGAACAATTACGACTGAGTAGGGAGTTCGATCCTCACTTAATGCCCCTTAATTGCCGGCCTTGTGCCACATCTAAGCTACGCTTGGAAAATCGCTATACCATGTGTTTTGTAGCCGAGGGCGACTGTTTCTTTACATTTAAGTGTAATAATGGATGGATGAATTTTAGGGAAAATACTGTAAAATAAAATCTTTTAAAATAAAAATGGCGGCTCGGTAGAGCAATGGATAGTAGAAACAAGTTCGAATTTCGGTCAAGCTCATTACATTCACTCCTATGTTTATACCTTTGGGAAAGTTATGAATCCAACTTTTCCTTTAGCCCTGGCAAAGCACATAATAACGATTTTCCAAGGGTGGCTTAGATGTGGGACAAGGCCAAAAATAGGTGGTGCCCAATGAGGATTAAATTCGCTATTCAGGTGTAATTGATCTAGCGCGACAAACTTGCTAACCATTACACTACTTTGAAGTGCCCAAATGATTTCCTAAGCGTAGCTTAGATGTGGCACAAGGCCGAAAGTGTGGAACACCAAGCGATGATCGAACTTGCTATTCAGTCGTAATTGATCTAGCGAGACAAGCTTACTAAGCATTAGACCACGTCTGCGCTCTAATAATGTTTTCTAAGCCTAGTTTAGATGCGGCACAAGGCCGAAAGTTTGAGGCACCCAGTGAGGATCGAACTCACTATACAGTCGTAATTGTCCTAGTGAGACACGCTTGCTAACCATTACACCATACCGAGGTTCCTAACGAAGGACATATTATGCAGCTAAAGAATGGATCGTTTGCGTTGACTCAATGATCCCGACTACTAATTTTTTTTTTTTTAAATTAAAAATTAATAACTATTGTTTAATATACAGCTTAGAAATGGTTCTAGGACCGTTGACTCCCGGACACTTGCGTACTATTAGGTTGGTGCAAAAATAATGACGTAATAATGTCGTTTTTTGACGTATTTTTAACGTCAAAAAACGACATTATTACGTCATTATTTTTGCACCAACCTAACAGATAATTGCGTATCTCTGATAATTTTTTGAAGCTTTTAAAGGTAATTACAATAAATTTAGAAAAAATATCATAGGTAGTAATCATGAATTTTTAAAAAAGAAATAAAATAAAATAAATTAAAATTTATTTTTGTTTCAAATGCAATGACAGCTTAACAGTGTTGCAATATCGCTCTACACATCGTCAGTATGTTTTTGTTTCATCGGCGTTTTTCTTATGATAGTGGTAGCTGTAATTTTCTTCGTCCACAAATATTTTTTCACCAGTGTTTCATTTTCGGAACTTAGCCATAGGTTTCAAATAAAAATATAATGTATAAAATCCAGATTTTTGTGGTATCCTCTGCTGAAGTGAACTGAAACTGATAGCTTAATTTTCTCTTGCTTTAAAAAAACAAATTTCTCTCTCTTTTTATGGTAACTATTAGGTTGGTGCAAAAATAATGACGTAATAATGTCGTTTTTTGACGTTAAAAAATACGTCAAAAACGACATTATTACGTCATTATTTTTGCACCAACCTAATACCTTTCTGCTTGTTTTGAGTAATTAAATGTATTGGTGTGCAAATTTCTATATTAAACAACGTTTTAAAAAAATGGTAACCTCAAAAAAATATCAGTGGTAAGCATTTATCTAGGGACACAAATGTCTAGGGACGTATTTGTCCAGGATGCAAATGTCTAATACGTGACCGTTCGTCCACTGGCAGAAATACCTCCCACATATACTTCTTAGAAATACCCCCATATAATGGTAAGTCATTAGCTACAGCATGCGTCAGAAATACCCCCCGCCCACAACATTTTAAACTGTCATCTGTGTGGTGCTCGTGAATGTAAACAAGCGGCAATGGTGTCTTAATCTAGCTTATTTATTATTTGAAATGTGGTGGGTATTTCTGCCGCAACCTGTAGCTAATGGCTCACCATTATATGACAGTTATTCCCACCCCCACAAACTCTTTTTTTCTTATCGGGTGCCAAATCAATTTAAAACCTCGTTTCTTTTCAGAAATGCTTCTCAATTATTTAAGTCGCGATCCAAACGGCCCTAGCTACATATTCACCATCGACACAGTGGTCCAACCCCTGGCATCATGTTTTAAAACTCTCGTTCACATTTGGTGCTTGTACATGGAGGTCCGAACATTATTTAATCCCTTCTTCTGACATTTCTGACATTTCTGCCACAGGAAGCCTATATGCTGTTCCAGCAGGATAATACCCGCCCATTGATGCCCATGTTACTCCTATTCCGCAAGACACCTACCCCTTTCAATTAACTCACCTGAAAATTATACTGTGTCGAATGGACAAGTGCGACAGGCATGGAATAAGAAATCGCAGGATGACATGCATCATCTGTACGAGGGTATACACGAAGGAAAACAGATTTGTTTTAATTCCGAAGAAGTATATATATATAGTATATTACTATGGGGACAGAGTAGTGTTTATGCATCCATTATTTTGGAACCTGTGTACGGATTGATTTGTATATCGGAACAGTTACTATATATTTTTTATTGGGTAAATTGAAATTCATATACAAGATGTCACGGTTTTAATATTCTCCAAGTTATTAGAAAAATGAAAGCTAGGGAGAAAGTATACAAGACGAAAAGTAGGAATGAATGAAAGATAAAAATATGAAAAACATTGAGAAAAGAAGGATTGGTAGAAATATAAAGAAGGAAAGCGTGAAAGAGGAAGAAAGAAAATCAGAAGAAAGAAGAGGAAGTCAGAAAATGAAAGAAGGAAAGAGAGAAAAATAATATTAATAGAGAATGAAAGAACGAAATTAAACAGAAACAGAATTAAGTAAAGCGAGGGAAAGAATGAATGAATGAAAAATGAGAGATTTAATGAAATAAAGGCAGAAAATAGAAGAAAAAGTTGGGAAAAAAGAAAGAAAAATGAAAACGAAAAAACAAGAAAGATATTGAGAAAAAAGAAATTAAGTAAGAAAGAAAAAAAAAGAACAAAATTCAAAACAAACACGAAGAAAAAAACGAAAGAAAGAATGAAGGAATAAAAAATAAGGGACTTAATGGAATAAAAGCAAAAAACAGATGAAGAATTTGGGAAAAATTCTAAACGGAAAACTAGAAAGAAACAAACAAAAGAAGAACAAAAGAAAAATGGTGGAAGGAAAATTAAATGAAAAACAAGAAAAAAATTGATTACTTTATTGATTTGTTTTTTACGGCTTATCAACCCATTGCAGGTTATTTAAATGCGGAGAATATTTTTATGGATAATAATGAGTTACAAATACAAGAGGAGAAGTGATGACTTCATAGTTTTTTTTTTTTTTTTTTTTTGCGCCTTAGTGAATATAACGAACCCGAATGGAATGGCAACTTTAGCACTCCGATTTGTCAATCCCGGACCGTTATACATTACATATCCAAGCTTACAGCACAAGGTGTTCCCAAACTAGTTACTGACCAGGTTTGACATTGATAAACTTTTGTGATCATACGGGAACCGGTGTTTCAATGTGATATGGCCGTAAGCCAGAAGAAAAAGTGAAATAGAAAGCCAAAGAAAAATAAAGAAAATGTCTGGTAATATTTTTATATTGGCTTTCACAAACTTATAATATCCCTCCTTATAGACCATTAATAGTACCCGAATATTCCTACCCTGATACCACCCATCACAACCCTTAACTTCAAACCTCTCCTTTCCTTGCTGCCATGTTGATCTACGGCTTTAAAAAGCACATTTCCATAATTAAAATTTATAGTCCTTGTTTCTCGTCTAGTCCCGACTCACCGATTGAAAGACGAATGCTAGAATCCACATATGGGATATACACCAGATGTTTTGTAGCCGAGGCCGACTGGGACCCGAGTGTCGAGTTTAGTAAGCAATTTAAATCATTTGGTGCCTTTCTGACTGGATATTGAACCTGAGAACTTATTTTTAACACCCGATTATCTTTTGTTTTCTTATCTTTGGGAAAAAATAATTCGGTCGGGGAAAGCTAAATGGATACAAAAGTATTGCAATGATTTATAGAAAATTATTAAAACAATAACAGACAAAAGAGTGAAAAAGTATTTTTTTTATTGATAGTAGTAGTAGTTATAGTGGTTGCAGCGATAGTAGTATTGACGGGTGTGCATGTTCTCACCACATGACGGCTAATTATCACTGAAGATTGATTAAAAGAATTTCTTCTCAAATGTTCAGGACCATTTTCAGGATTCACACAGAATGTAATACTCCCGAGGTTCAGAGATTCTCAAATTACTCGTGATTTTCATCCAATCGCAATTATATCAATTTTTATATAGTTACATTTGCACATTATTATTATTTTTAATATTATTATTATTATTATTTCCTTTGATTTTCTGTTGTATACTCATTTCCTTCTGGAAATGAGTATACAAGAGACCTAAGGTCAGAAATTGGCTTCATTCTTTGTAAACAGAAAACAAAAACAAAAACAAAAAAAAACATAAACTAAAACCACAAACATTTTACAGCGATAAAGGTCTTCGTAATGTGTGAGCTGACTACAATCTTTTGTATTTCTACATTTTTTTTGTATTTCTTTAAGGTATGGGTTACCAGGAATCTTCAATTCGTCTATCGGAACATTTTCCAATTTGTTGTCTTTGATCACGATGTCCGGGCGATTAGCTTTGATTGTTCTATGTGCATTGTAAAATCACATTATTATTATTATTATTATTATTATTATTATTATTATTATTATTATTATTTGTGTATATTATGTTTCCTGCTTTGTATCCTTTAGAGCTGGTTTCCAACTATGGTCCTTTGGCCCTATAAGGGGAATTTTCATCTAATTGATAGCACTTTTCATAGTATATGGGATGTTCCTAGTAGGGTGATTTTCTAGACAACTTGCATGTTTATGTTACCTGGGACATTGTTAGTAAAATTGTCCATGCCCAGAGCTCAGATTAGTATTGGTACATTCTCAGTCTTCATTCCTCACATCCTGTTAATCTCGATCTACAATCATTGTATTTGGACAATATCTGGATAATTTTCATGAAAGTGTTTCTCTCAGTTGACACTGTTATGTCAATAAGCACATACTTCCTGAATTTTTTCTCTTTTATGACAATATCAGGTCAGGTGTATTTTATTTCCCTGCCAGTTTGAATTGACCTGTCCCTGAGGATAGTTACATCATTATTTTGGTGACCTGTGTCCGGTTGCTTCTCATACCATTTCTCAGTGGTTTCAATTCTGTACTTCTTGCATATCTTCCAGTGAATATATGTCCCTACCTTTATATGTCTTTCGGTATATTCATTTTTTTTCTAGTTATGGACATCCTAATTTTATTATTATTATTTTTATTTCCTTTGATTTCTGGCGTGTACACATTTCTATCCGGGTCCCGCCCAGAGACCTAAGGTAAGAAATGGCATCATGACACTTTCCACTGACAAAAAAAATTACATAGATAAAGACCTTCGTAAATTGCTTGTGAGAACAATTTTTCGTATCTCTTTGAGGCATGGACTTCCAGGAATCCCTTCAATTAGTCTACTGGAATATTTTCCAACCAAACCTAGGGCTCCAACTACAACAGGCATTGTTGATGTTCCCATGTGCCACATTTTTGAGATTTCTATTTCAAGGTCCTTGTATTTTGACAGCTTTTTGAATATCTTCAAATATACATTGCAGTCAGCAGGAACTGCCATATCAATAAGGAGGTGACTTTTTGTTTGTGGTCTCTAATAACAATGTCTGGGCGGTTGACTTTTTTGAGATTTCGATTCCTTCTTCTTCTTCTTCTTCTTCTTCTTCTTATTATTATTATTATTATTATTATTATTATTATTATTGATGTTGTTATTGTTATTGTTGATGTTGTTGTTATTGTTATTATTATTATCCTATTTTAATTGTGCTTACCCCTTTATTTATTTCGCTCAACCGTTACGTTCTGTCAATACCCATAAATAATGGACTATTCCGTTTTGATCACGTGGTAAAAGAAGAACAGACACTACTTGGTTTCAACGAGTAAATGAAAGAAATAAGGAAAGAAGGAAAGAATGAAGGGAAGGGAATATAGAAGTTTTTGACGGATGTCTCAATGGAATGGAAAAAGTTGTCAAATTCAAATTTTGCATTTGTACCCTTTTACTTCTTAAAATAACGACGAGCAAATATATATATATATATATATATATATATATATATATATATATACATATATATATATATATTTATGATTGTTATTGCAATCTTTCTTTAAAGTTGTTAAACTCAAATATTTAATGAAGCGATAGGTGAAGTTCTACGGATAGTTTATTGTCTTAGAACTCGCCATAAGCTTACTCAATCACTAACTGAAGCACGAATAATCATCGCAATATTAAAATAGGAAAACTACGATATGTTCACGAGTTAAAACTAGTTATTATTATTATTAGTAGTAGTAGTAGTAGTAGTATTTCGTTTCTGCTTCCAAATTTGTAGACGTATCAAAATGGTGAAAGATGCCTTCCAGAAACTATGCACAATATATAGAGATTGAAAAACATCATTCAAAACAAAGAGAAGTTGGGAACAACGAATGGCAAACTCTGAAATAAAGAGGGATGATAAAAGATAAAAATAAAAATAAAAAGACAGGAATTTTATTTCTGTATTCCTGAGATAAAAATTGATTATTATGAAAACAGTGACGCAGTGTGCGACACCATCAAACAAGAAGATCTCATCCCCATCGTCAAGAGAAGATGAAATGGCGGGGACACATCATAAGAGCCAAAAACCATTCCAATGCCATTCTAAAAGACAATTCTTTAGGCAAAAGAAGAAAAATGGAAAAATGGTGTGATAACGTTGCTGAATGAACTGGAAGATAATTCCCAGAGATCTAGACATTGGTACGCAACCAAGACATGTGGAGGGTGCTGGGGATATCCTCTAGAGGGAAAAACTGGCTGTTTACATTCAGTGCCTCAAAAACCAAACTAGTTGCACTCCGTCACCGCCGATCAGACTACCGTCAGTCATGATGAGTGGAAGTTACCCAAGAGGAGGCACCGTGCCCTGAGCGAATATTTGACCTTAAACTTACACTCTACTTCAAGTGGAACTCTTATATACAGTCCATCGCTAAAGATGAAAGTAAAATGATCGGATCTCTGGACTGCTCTAGTAAGTACCTGACTTCTCATACTATCTTCTACCTTTATAAGAACCGATCAGGCCGAAATGGAGTACTGTTTCCATGTTTGGTCGGGGGATATCGAGTCCTCACTTTCCAATCTTGAGAGAATTAAAAATCGTATCCCAGTCCTTGTTAGAGAAGAATTATTTTCCACCCTCCAACCTCTCTCTCTCTCTCTCTCTCTCTCCCTCTCTCTCAATCTCCCTCCATCCCCCTTTCTCTCATATGTGGAGAAAGCTTTTGACTATTCTATCGCTACTTCCATGGAAAGTGCTTGGACGAACTGCCTTCCTTAGTTTCACAAGTTCAAACCATCACGTCTAGGACCCACCATGCCATTTACATCGCAAACCGACAACATTCCCTCCGTATTCCATAGGCCAGAAGTAAGTTCTACTCAAACAGCTTCTTCCCGCGAGCCACTGCTCTATGCAACAGACTTCCGAGAGGATGTTTCGCCGGTCACTACAATCGTTAACCAGTTCAAGCCTAGAGTTAAGCGTTATTTTTCCTTCCTATCTATATGAACTACCACTTAATGTAACCCTCTACTTCGAGTGGACCCTGGTGCTTGTATGGACTTTATATGGATCTCATGCCTGGTACTAAACACTTTTCGAAATGCCTGAGATATCTGTTGTATACATCCGCTTTCTCAGATCAATGATTAAAAACAGCTTCAAATTAATAATTTTTTTTGTTAAACAAAAAAAAAATTATTAATTTGAAGCTGTTTTCAAATCTAAAAGAAAACAATATTTCATGAAGACTCTATAGACTGGAATCTAGGCCCAGAGTACACCTTCTAGCCTTGATAGAATTCAAAATAGCTCCGAATCTTTGTTGAAAATAATTATTTTCAATTATTTTCTCTATTGCTACTTCCATGGAAAATGCTCAGATGAACTACATTCTTTGGTTCAGCCAGGACTAACCTTAACAGCCAGGACCTGTCATGCCACTTACATTGAAGCAAACAACTCACACTCCCCCTGTATTCTGTCAGCAAGCACTAAGTTCCACTTGAACAGCTTCTCCCTGGGAATTACTGCTATGACCCTTGAGAGGAGGTTTCCCTGGTCGCCTAGATTATCTTCACCTTCTATCCATATAAACTACCACTTAACCTAGCCCTCTACCACGAGTGACCTCCAAGCCTTGTACAAGGTGAGTGTTACTGGGAAAAAAACAAAAAACTTCTTAGTGACCCTACGAGCCCAGCCGGTCATGGGGCTGATGATCAATGACGATGATGATTTATGGGATGGAGATATACCATTACTTTCATTATTTATAGTTGGAGTAATGCCCCTGTCAGTCTTGTTACTATCACAACGTTATAGCCGATGAGCCCGCTAGCCTTTTTTAGGTGACTGATGATCTTCTAAACCTTTGAACTGAAACCTTTATTTAATCTACAGGAGTAAATAGTTCACGTTCTGCTGTCCAGGTCTAGGTATATCTGGTCTTTTTTTTTTTTTTTAGGGCAGATCAGTTATCGTATTTCCAATGAGTTTGTATTGCCTGGCTCAGGGATTGAACTCACAATTATATACGACCGAATTCACGAAACCATACTATAATTCTCCAGGATTTTGTTACGAGGGCATTAATCTGACTGTAAATAAAAGCGAAGAAGTGGCATATAAAAGAGAAAAAACATTCGTTGATTTCAGTTTCAAGTGAATTACCCTACATTGCTAGTAATACATAACAAATTTTCTTACATGGCTATAGCCCTCCTTGTCAATATATCCGTGGTTATTATTTTTCTTAATATTATTATTAGTAGTATTAGAAATAGATATCCCAGTTGTAGCAGCCGTAGCATTGTTTCTCTCTGTGTTGATGCATTTACCATCAGTGTTGATATGAGCCTAAACGGGAACCGAAGCATGGACGCATATTTGTTTTTGTTTTTTGTTTTGTTTTGTTTTGTTTTTTTAAGGGGATGTACATAAATCCTTCTTCCCTTTTCTACAAGTCGGTCTGTTTTGCACGTAGCATTAAAAGAAAATTTTCTGCCTCCTTTTAAAACACTTCAAATCGTTGCATGAAGATTTAAAACGCAATCGCGTTCCGCAGAACTTGAGATCCTATGAAGTTTTACGACATTCCGTGAAATGGCTGGAGGCTCCGGATAAATTTCTCATCTAAAGGCGTTCGCTTCAGGATTATTTTTACACTTTTTACCCTTTTACTTTAGGATTTTCGCTCCAGGTTTACGGCTTTCGGTTGAGATTTAATACAGACAAATGCTTATATATAGTTCTATCAAATTTTTATTAAATTTTTAAATTTGACCGCATATAAGACGTACGGGTGTATAAAACGGGCGTATAAAACGCACCTTAATTTCAGCAGGGCAAATCAAGAAAATATTAGTAATTAGTAAAATTAGTAAAAATATTAGTCAATGGTACAGCCTAGGCTATATTTATGAGGTATTATTTTGGTTAAACAATCCATGATTAAAATTAAACGAAAAATAAGAGGAAGAAAGAACACTAGCCTATAAAAACTTTATTATATACTTTATATGATCTGTACAACCAGAGTCTTTTATAGGTTTTATTGGAATATAATTATTTCAATAATAAAAATTCTAATTGTATTTATACAAATGCAATCGGAAGTTATCGCAAGAAAAATATTAATGAAACAAATATATTTTACAAATAAATAATTTGAATTTATTGCATATAATTTTAGTGAAACAAAGTACCACTATTAAACGTAATGAAATTAATATAATGAATATTATCTATGATAACACTTTTAATCTGCATAACAGCCTTTTAAGAATTGACAATATGTATATGAAAGTTACTCTAAAGTCTAAGCTAATAGGAGTTTCAGGGTAGGTAATTTCGGCTGTCTAGCGCGAATTTTAAACCTACTCATGACATATAAGACGCAGGGGAATTTTAAAAGATATCTTTAATAAGAAAAAGTGCGCCTTATATGCCGTAAAATACGGTAGTGGCTTTAGGTCATCGGTTTAGTTTGTTCATTTTTATTTTACATTGTTTTCTTTCCGAGTACTTTCAAATGTTACTAAATTCGTTTTCAAGGATTATTCTCTGCATATTTACGCAACTGTTTGTTTTTTTTTTTCTTTTTTCGTTTCAGCGTTTTCACTTTTGATAGAACCAATTTGAAGTTACTCCTGATGACGTCATATTGAGCGTTCTGCGAAATCTACTGTTGAGTGCTTCAGACTGAACACGTAGGCCTACATCTAGTTCCGTGAGGAGCTAGTGCTACCCTGGGTCAGGAGGGTGGCTGCAGGAAATTCTGTCTGACAACAGGAACCTGTACCATACCACACAAGCAGTTGAACAGTCATTGCTATCAAAAAAGTTTCTGAAACCACATCACCCATTAAAGATAGATAGATAGATAGATAGATAGATAGATAGATAGATAGATAGATAGATAGATAGATAGATATAACCAGCACGTGATAGGGAGATAGGTAGACAGACAGACAAATAGATAATGAATAGATTATAGATAGATAGATAGATAGATAGATAGATAGATAGATAGATAGATAGATTTATTTTATATTTTCTTCCGGAGTATTTTTGAATGTTACTACATTCGTTTTCAGGGGTTATTCCGTGCATATTTACGCAACTGTTTTTACTTTTTCCGTTTCAGCGTTTTCACTTTTGATGCAACCAATTTCATATCACACATGATGACGTCATATATACTGTCAAACAAGAGCCTCCAAAACTTGATGTCTTTCTTTGTTCTGTACCTTGTATAAAATAGCTCTCTCTCTATTCTCTTGTCTCCTATCTCGTATACGAAATTACTACACAAGTGCAATGCATCTGTTCAGTATTTTCAATAATTTTACCCAGAAACAATACATACATTACCATCATCGCCGATCCGATACCAACTGCCACCAGTCACGATTGGGAAGGCACTGTACCTTGAAAGACTCTTAGGCCTTAAACTCACACCTGAGCTCAAGTGGAAAGCCTACATACGACCCATTGCAGATGATGATGCACATAAAATAGTCGGCTCCCTACTAAGCAAATTTCCAAATTAGGTTATTTTGTGTTCTATGCAAAATTTTCTAAAGTTCATATTGCTTTATATTATAGATAGTTTTCTTCCCGAGTATTTCAGAATGTTACTACATTCGTTTTCAAGGATATTTCTGTGTATATTTACGCAACTTTTTTTTATTTTATTATTTTCGGCCTTTTCACCTTTGATAGAACCAATTTCACGTTGGCGTCAAGATGACTTTATTTAAGCGGTTAAAAGTACACCTCAATGTATGTAGACAGATAACCTATTTATTGTTGGCAGCTTATCCTTTATTATAACATACTCGAATTATCTATCTATCTATCTATCTATCTATAGATAGATCATAAACAGACTGAGATAGATAGATAGATAGATAGATAGATAGATAGATAGATAGATAATGAACTGTATGAGATAGATAGATAAATATATATGGCACCCAATATCTTAAGGTGGTAATTTTAGTGGGGCCTACTCAAGATAGAAGATGACTCCATACTGAAATTAACTGCACAACTGCAGTGTTTCGAAATGGAAGACCCGAATGTATTGGTCAGAACATCTGATGGTGAATAAGTAGAGTTTAGTATTTTTGTAGGCAGCCTAGCATCTAGCGTTTGAGTCGTTCTTCCTATGCTATGCATACTGCAACTATAAGGTTGGTGCAAAAATAATGACGTAATAATGTCGTTTTTGACGTTAAAAAATACGTCAAAAAACTACATTATTACGTCATTATTCTTGCACCAACCTAATACATTTAACTAGACAAAACTGGAAACTATCATGGTGGGGTGAAAGAACGTCTTTGCTCATGGATGGAAGGACAGGTTTAGTAGAGCAAACCACACGTGTATTAGCAGCAAAGTAGCATTATCGAACCGCTATGAAAACCCGGTTAGCAAATCTATCACTAATACTACCTAACCAATGAAGATGTAAATACATGGGGCATCTCAATACTAAAGCAGGTTTTACTTTATTAAACGCCGAAATTTTATGCTTAAGTACGGATTGGACCATGTCTATAGGACAGGCATTGTTGCAGAGTAGAAATAAACCTGTTTTCAACATCCAGTTTGGTTTGCTAACACATCTTTAAGGCCCTATGGTTAAGAGTCTTCAATAAATTTATCTTACGTTTTATGGGACAAAAAGAGTTTCAACGATTATACCACCCAGTAAATGTTGTTTTTTTAATAAACTGAAGTGAGAAAACCTGAAGAAGTTCTATGAACCCAAAACATCAAGAAAGAGAAGGAAAAAATTATTATGTTGGTGCAAAAATAATGACGTTATAATGTCGTTTTTTGACGTTAAAAATAAAGTGTCATCAACGTAACGAAAGTAAACATCAGGTTTATCAGATGATAAACTTTCTTCATGGAAACCAACAAATATGTTAGCCAAAATGGGACCCAAAGGGGAACCCATTCAGACTCCATCAATTTGCCTTGACATGACACCGTCGAAACTAAATTCAACCGAAATCGTGGCAATTATCATAAGTTTGAGAAAAATATCCTCTGAAATAGGAGAAGGGGACAATCGTTTACGATATAAGGTGTCAGCACATATATCAATAGTGTCAATAAGAGGCACGAAGGTGAAAAAGGCCAGAAATATCAAAGGAACACATGAATTTGTTAGTCGACGTACAATTCCAATACCCCTCAGATTTGATTCCTTTCTTTGATAAATATTTAACTCCGCTGAGCGATGTTCGAAACCGGATAACTAGTTTGTTCTTAATTTTTTTAATGTGTGGTAGTATTAAAAATACAAATAAAATTTATAATGGTCATATATATATATGTATATAGAGAGAGATAGATAGATAGATAGATAGATAGATAGATAGATAGATAGATAGATAGATAGATAGATAGTAAGGTAATGGAGGGTTTCGTAATCCGTGTGGATAATTCCAAAGAGGATGGGATCCAGAGATCTCGATGTAAAACCAGAACAAATATTAATTAAATAATTAAGAAATAGACAACCATAAGTTTCCATGGCTATAATTTATTTCACCAGAATATATATATATATATATATATATATATATATATATATATATATATATATATATATGTATGTGTGTGTGTGTGTTGTGTGTAGTCATCCACATATAAACCTGTTTCGCTCTATCACAGATCATCAGTATAGATAGACATCCGATTGCTTTAAGACGGGATTGAAAGCCAACTGATTTGAAACAAGTCAGAGATCTTACTCCTAGGCTATCGGCGCACGTCATTATATATTTTATATACGGATGTATATAAACACCAGCAGTCAGAGGGCTCAATTCATTAATGAAGAGCGGTGAGTTAATAGCAGCGGCTATTGTTTCGAAATTGCCCTTTTCTCTATAGTGCTCGATCGAAAAACGAGATGATAAAATATAGTTTTAATGTATACTATATTTATGGTTTAAAGTGCTTTATATCACATACCCTGACGATTGGGTTTAGCACGAAACAGACTGTCGGCTCTGGATGTTGACTTTAATGTCCTCTTATAATTATAGATATATATGTGTGTGTTTGTGTGTGTGTAGATAGATACAAACAGACTGAGATAGATAGATAGATAGATAGATAGATAGATAGATAGATAGATAGATAGATAGATAGATTTGCCTTGGTGTTTGCATATTTATGTAAGCACCAATGCCTATTTTCATAATGCATATAGACTAAGGAAAAGGTATATTCATCTATAGTGGTGTGTATAATCACATCATTCAAACATGAATAAAATACCAATAAGTGCGTATACCCAATGTCTGGAATATTTGAACTGAGAATTCACACTGCATGATCTATCTCCTTTAGACACTGCCTTTCAGATTACAAACTGAAAATCCCTAAATAAATTGAATTTATAAATTATTCTGTTTTGTTTTTCTATTATTTCTATTCTGTTACTGTTTTAACCAGAATACCAAGATCGTAAAAGAATAATAAGTGCGAAGTTCCTTTGTTAGAATAAAAGTGCTAACCGATTTTTATCAACCACTGGATTCAAGAAAATCGAAAGAAAGTATTTATCGAATGAAACGATATACTAAAAACAAGAAGACAATAGTTTGTAGGAATTCATTGATTGATTATCTCAGTTTGAATAAGATGAATTGATAGCATTTACGTGAAGGCCAGCGAGTTACGTTAGATTATGCGAAGATGAACCCCAGTCACAATGTAGACCGCTTGGAAGATAGATATCATAAGCCCGCAGCAGCAGTGCCGACAAATGGAAACCAGGCAGTCTATATAATAGTCATAGAGGATACTAGCAGCCTGACCGTTTTCTCTTCGGGAAATATTACAAGTAAACTCCTCTCGCTTTTTTCTATTCACACTACTTGTATTTATACATGTCATGGTTTCTCTGTGTCGGATAAAAGAGAGAGAGATTTGGATATAATTTAATGTATGACATAGCTGTATAAAATTACGAACCTGTCATGCCATTTTTTGGGGGGTATACTGATCCTGCTGTCCGTAGTATTAATATTATACTAATATATAAACTATGCCTGCATTAGGGTCGTGCGAACCGGAAATATTTTCATGCAAGAAGACCGGAAAATGGATCGGTTGAAACAAAGGCAAAACGTTAAAAATTTGAGAAATATAATATTGATTAATGGAATTTTTTTTATCAAAACCTGTTTAGACTATAGAGGAAGTCCAAAGAATACATCAAAAGAATTTAGGGGTCACAACTAACAAGAATTAAGATTTATTATTCATTTAAAGAACTTATGGATGTAAGGAAAACTGAAGGTAGACTGGAGACTGAGTTGAAAGAGAATGGGATATACAAACAACAAGAATTGAGATAATAATTGGAAAATTTGCGGCATAATGAAAATTCTTTGTTTCAGAGGAAATATAGAAAGACCGGTGTATATGGATCGATCGAAAAATAATCTTTAAAACCAATTCTCTGACTCAGTATTTCATAATAAAATGATTTTCTATCATTTGATTCGATGTTTCTGTCTTCTCGACAAAATCGGATTTTCTTCACTGCGGTGCGATTAGGAAGCCGTAATCATAAAATACTAGTGTTGAAATGTCGCTATGTGGCAAAGGACAAAGTCTTATGAAAATCGGCAATAAATATATATATATATATATATATATATATATATATATATATATATATATATATATATATATATACACACACACACACACACAAACACACACACACACATATATATATATATATATATATATATATATATATATATGCTAATAGTTGAAAAGTGATTGATTTCAACAGCCCACTGAGAAATGTCGATATTTTATGCATGAGGGTTTTTCAGCTTTGCATAAAAAGCGTAGTTGCAGAAAGGAATTGAAATAAAACGAAAGAAATAAGAATTTAAAAAAGAAAAGAAAAATAAAATAAAGGGAATATTATTTAACAAATTAAATAGACATACATAGAAAGAGAGGCGTTTAAATGAATAAAATTTACACACTGAATAAAGAAGAGTTAATGTATTCAAATAAAAAATGCAGTTATTAAAAATGTCTGAATTTAAAAAAAAAAATCATTTTCAGTATAATCAGATGATGTAGTGTTTTGAATAATGCCAAAAGAAACAAGATGGCGGTGAGAGTAGGAAAAATAAATAGAAATAAGTTAGAAAAGGTGGGAAATCGCGAGAAAATAGGTAATTGTTTTTATTTGAAATGAAAGAAAGGGATATAGAAAGAGAAATAAAAATAAAATAGGCAAGGGAGTAAAAGATGTTTGCAGATAGATAGATAGATAGATAGATAGATAGATAGATAGATAATGAAGTGTATCAGATAGATAGATAGATAGATAGATAGATAGATAGATAGATAGATAATGAAGTGTATAAAATAGATAGATAGATAGATAGATAGATAGATATATAGATAGATAGATAGATAGATAGATAGATAGATAGATAGATAGATAGATAATGAAGTGTATAAGATAGATAGATAGATAGATAGATAGATAGATAGATAGATAGATAGATAGATAATGAATGGCATGAGAAAGAAAGAAAGAAAGAAAGAAAGAAAGAAAGAAAGAAAGAAAGAACAACTCAGTTCAAACCAAAATATCGATACGGTGAATAATGGTAGTGTGCCCGTGAATTAAAAAAAAATCGATTTTAAAAACGATTTTAAGCTCTTTGCTCCCAGGAAAGAGAATTCAACTTTAATATCAATTTTTAACTCATTTCTCTGAGGTAGAGGGATTAGATTTTAACATCAATTTATTTCTCTTTGTTCGTTCTGGATAGTGAAATGAGTAAATGTCATCAGGCAAAATGTTTAATTAAATATAAACATGTTACTATGCAAGAATTACAAAACTTTCTTTTCGGTGTATAACCTCAATATACAGGTTTGCATCGGAGGATGCAAAATTCTTCATCTTTTCCTCCAAGCAACGGTTTATTAAAATGCTATCCTTAATTCAACTAATTTAATTAAAATTTTCATCTCAAAACTTCACACTACTGAAGAAATTTGGTTCAAGAGAAAAAGTAAAATACTACAAGTAAGCTCCTCTCGCTTTTTTCCTGTTCACACTGCTTGTTATATTTATACATGTCATGGTTTCTCTGTGTCGTATAAAAGATATATATATATATATATATATATATATATATATATATATATATATATATATTTGGATATAATTTATCATATGACATAGGGGTATAAAATTGCGAATGTGTCATGCCATTTTTTAGAGGTATGCTGATCCTCCTGCCCGTAGCATTAATATTATACTAATATATAGACTATGTCTATAATAGGGACGTGCGAGCCAGAAATATTCTCATGCAAGAAGACCGGAAAATGCATCGGCTGAAACAAAGGTAAAACGTTAAAAATTTGAGTAATATAAAAAATAATTTAAATCTTAATCTCAAAGCTTCACCCTACTGAAGAAAATTGATTAAGAAAAAAATAAACAGTGACTTGCGAAGAAAAAGAAAAAGGAAGAGAGAGGGGATACTTACGAACGGGTTGCTTCAGCCTTGGGGGAATCGTGTTCAGTTAAACTGGAAGCAAATGACCAACTGATATTTATGCTCTTGGTAGGAGGAGGATTGTGGGAAGCGGTTAGCCTCCTTATAAAAATCGTCCTCCGTACTCTCACGAGACCAATCTTCTCTATCAGCCGACGTGTGACTGGTTAATTGTCGTGCAGAAGGATTATTACTTTTTTTTTTCTCTGTTACTAGACCTAGTTGGAGCGGGTCGCAAAAGGAGGACTCCTTTTGCAACCCTTACCAGGCTGTTGCTGCTCTCTTCTGGGTTTCCCCACCTTTTACTGCGTCGAAAGTTTTTTTGTTTTTTTTTCAACAGACTGTAAGAATTGAGATATTAACCAAATTGATTAATGGAATTTTTTATCAAAGCCTGTTTAGACTATAGAGGAAGTCCAAAGAATACATCAAAAGAATTTCGAGGTTACAACTAACAAGAATTAAGATTTATTAATCATTTAAAGAACTTATGCATGTAATGGAAATTGAAGACCGGAGAATGCATTGAAAGAGAATGGCTGATACCAGCAACAGAAACTGAGATAATAATTTGAAAAATAGATGGAATAATACAATAATGGGAATATTGCTTAACAAATTAAATATACATACATAGCATGTATGTAATATTTAATATTTTAATGGCAATGGATCCTGGATAATTTCTGATGTAATGAATATGCATACACCTGGGTTCCCCCTCACAGTAATATGATTGGCTGGTGTCAGCCATAAATACAGACTGATATGAAGGTACAGGATGGCGCCTATTGTTTTCGACTATTGCCTACGCCTATTGCCTACAACTATGATGAGGACCAGTCCATTACGGTTATCTTCTAGATTGTCCTACTCGGTTACAGTAGTCCAAAACGACATTGCTACTTCGAACAAATATATCCCTTTCCAGGACATATCAATTTCTTAACAGATGAAGAGTAGATTTGAAGCAAGAAAGTCGTGGATCTACAGAAGGATGCTGTGAATTTAGATGGACGAAAAATCGGATCAAGAAGAAAGCTTTAAGAAAAATGCAAATAGAGATAAAAATCTGAAATTTATGGTTGGTTTGGTCGATTTTGTTTAGTGATATATCAACACCTCTATGGGTTATTTAATGCCAAAATTTAAAAATTGTGAACGCATTTTTATGGCTTCAACTACAGATAAAATGTATTGTTGGTCATTATATATATATATATATATATATATATATATATATATATATATATATATATATATATATATATAATGTCCAGATGTTCTTTTTACTATAAAAAATCTATTTTCATAATGTTTTGCTTAAGGGTTTACTATTTGAATATAGCTGGGACCCTAATAGGCGCTACCACCACCGCGGGTCAAAGTGGACCTGGATACAACAACAATTAAGTGGTGCTACCGTGTTTCTCAAAACCTCCAATTTCCTAATCGGAGGCCTTCCTGCTGGGTATAGTTTATTGCCATGTCACTGACGGACATTTGTAGTCCTTATAACGAAACTCTACCCACAGAGCCTTGGTGATTGTTTTCGCTTTCAGTGCATTTTTTCAGCTCACAGGCTGCTGATGTTTGTTTTGAAAATTCTGAGAAACGTAATGAAGAAAAATCCTTGCAGAATTTTACACTCACAAAACATTGAAGGCAAGAAAGAAAGATCGACGTACCTATTTAACGAGTTCATGATGACGAATGGTGGAACTGAAAGGGATAGAAATAGGCCAAATACTACTTACAGATGTCGAGAGCCATGATCCTTCAAGTTATGAATGGATAAGCCACATAAAAAGAAATGCTATAGACATATAATTAATAGTTCATATTTGGTTTATAATGAAACTATTGTATTACGATGAGCCTTGCTTGACTCTTGTTTTAGTTAGTAAAATACAGCAGATATTCATCAAAACAAAGTGAGACATTATCTATATTTTTGAGATGAGTTATTATGTACACTATTACACCTTCAGGTGGTTGGATTGTGGAACTGAACCTTTTATTACGCTCACTTGGGTAGACTATTCTAGTTCCACGTGCCATGTCTAAGAGATGCCAGTTATCAGTTATCTCCTGTTAATACGCCTCTCCAAGTTCTTCACTGCCTTAACCAGTTATTGAACTCACAATTCTTTGGGTCCTGTCGCTGAATCTAACCAACACCTTTATCCACTGTGCCATGTGTCCTAAAGGGTTCAATTTGACATTCCAACCACCTGAAGAAGGCCGGAGCGTACAACGGCCGAAACGGTGTGATGAATATGGCAAAAATGCTGAGAACAATAGTGAACCTTTTATTTCGTTCACTGGGGTAGACTATTCTAGTTCCATGTGCCATGACTAGTGGATGTTAGTTATCAGTTATCTTCTTTGGTTAGATCCAGTGACAGGACCCAATGAGTGTGAGTTCAATACCAGATTAAGGCAGTGGAGAGGTGAATTAACAGGGGATTTGTTTGTTACAGTCTAAATAAAGCCAGCAAATAGTTTCGGATTGTAAAAAATATTTTGAGATGATACCCCAAAGCTGGGAGAAATAGATGGATTCAGTTATATCCCAATTATATTTGAGAGTAGGGTCAATATAATGAAACTGACTGAAATTGGAACTCGACTCTCTGACTTCCAATTCTGAGCCTTTATCCATTACACGCAGCCAAGCTTACAGCTTAAAACACAACACACGTGGCCTGAAGATTGCACGCAAACATGAAACGAACTGTCGCTGCTTCGTAATGATCTCAGTGTTCACTTTTTAATTACATACGCTGTATCTCTGATATTGAGCACTTTTACACATAAATACAGCACAAAACTGTATAAATACGGCAAAACTATATATATATATATATATATATATATATATATATATATATATATATACGCAATATATATATATATATATATATATATATATATATTGCGTATATATATATATATATAGGCAAAACTATATATATATATATATATATATATATATATATATATATATATATATATAAACAACTAAAAAGTTTTAAAAAATCATAATGTTTTTTATGAAAATATTTATTTATATTTGATATTTCAGATCGACCTCGATCTTTCTTCAGAAATAACTGTTTTTAGAGGGTTGTTTTTACAAGTAGCGTCCGTCGCGTGATATGGAACGCCACTGTGTTCGAATATTTTTAACGTAAATGTAACTGTAATAATATTTTTAGATGTTGTTTAAAAAGATTTTTTAGCTATATCTAAAAAAAAAATGTTTAACTATTGAAATATTTCTAAAGATTTAAAATACTCAAGTCTTTATTTAATCCTAGTTTAAATGTATTTAATTTTAAAATCCAGTATTTTTCGTTTTTTTCTGCGTGCGTATCTGGAACTGAAATCAGAATCTATCAATAAAATATATATATATATATATATATATATATATATATGTATGTATGTATGTATATCCGAATGTAATGATAACGAAAATAATAAAAATTCTAACGTTCACAGCATTAATTCAAAGAGGACTCAATACAAATATATATAAGTGTGTGTGTGTGTGTGTGTGCGTGTCTGTGTATATATATATATATATATATATATATATATATATATATATATATATATATATATATATATATATATATATATATATTGAATTTGTAGGTCTGATGAATTGGATGTTGATTTCGATTCCAGTGTAATAAATTATAACCATGGAATATTAGTGTTTGAACATTTTATGTTTATTATATATATATATATATATATATATATATATATGGCGGAGAGGAGGTTTTGGAACTCATTCCATTAATCTTATAACACAGACAAATTCTTACTTTAAATAAGAAAAAAAAGTTCTTTCGCATGTGAATTTATTGTTAATATTTTCCATATTAAAACACATTGTATGCGATTGAATTTCATATTAACTACGTCGAAAAACAAACTCCCCGTACATTTAACTTGATTAAAGTCTACTATATATATATATATATATATATATATATATATATATATATATATATATATATATATATATGTGTGTGTGTGTGTGTGTGTGTTTCATTAAAGACTACTAACAAGGGTTAATATTTTATACAGTTTGGGGGGTTTGTGTAAGTATTTACTATTTTGGTCATAAAGTGTGTAAAAATTAACTGAATTGTCTGTATATCAGTGGGATTTCGGTTATTCTTTTTCTCATAATCAAGGATTTAAAAATAAACGGAAGCAAACAAAATTGAATAAAAAGCTTAACCATAATACCTTGTCTGCTGTCTTTAACGAAATTTGTATAAAAGGATTGCTTCCCAATTGCACAATTACACACACACACACGCACATACACACATACATATGTGTGTGTGTGTCATGTGTGTGCGTGTGTGTGTATTATGAGGAGGCTCGGTGGAGTAATGGATAACAGCTTGGATTGGGGAATCGAATAGCCGAGTTCGAATTCCAGTTGGATCCATTACATTCATTAATACACCTGCTAATTACCTTGAGAATTGTATGATTTATCTTCTTCTCCCCCTAGCTATGGGTAAATAACAGTACATACTGGGTTCTATAGTCTATAGGTGGCAATTAGTCTAGAAGAATGACAACTGTGAATTCAAAACCTGCGGAGGGTCGTTTGGGGATCTTGTGACACGTAGTGCACCGGGTCTCTGTATTCGGCCCTTCAATAAGTGTGTAAGTGTGGTTGGTTCTGCACAAAGACTTCCCCACTATAATCAAATCATATATGCTGGTGTCTGGCTATCGGTTCCTAGGAGCAGTGTTGCCTGACCCTCATACATTGAGAAACGACGAGAAATTCCATTATATATAAATGTCTGTAATAACTTTAAAAATTTCAGAAATTAAGTATAGTAGTCACACGCAAAAATGATATAGTAGTCCTGGCCTTCTGACTTCCAGACAAGAAAGAAGAAAAATGTGGCGGTATTTTTTATTTGTTTGGAAGAAATCCCAACTTGCATTTGTAGGATTTGTCCATAAATTTGGAGAGGGGAACATAGCTTCTGACTTCAAGGCGGAAAGGAATTAAAATATGGCGGAGAGGAGGTTTTAGAACTCATTCCATTAATCTTATAACTAACACAGACAAAGTCTTACTTTAAATGCCTTAAATAACAAAAAAAAAAAAAGTTCTTTCGCATGTGAATTTATTGTTAATATTTTCCATATTAAAACACATTGTACGCGATTGAATTTCATATTAACTACGTCGAAAAACAAACTTCCCGTACATTTAACTTGCTTAAAGTCTACACGGTATTACGCTGAAATAGATACTGACCTCAAATTTTGCCCTAGACTGTCAAAGGAAATCAAACGCAAGATTTATCTCGGATTACTCATGGCCACCGAATACACGTGACTTCCTACCTTCATTATGTAATGCAAGCATGAAAACAAGAATGTTGTATAGATGGATATACTACTAAATGGATTAAGTCCGAGAACTATTTGAATATATTTTATTCTTACACGTTATTTATATATGCACAAATATATAAGTAATTGATCTATTTATTAAAAAAAACAATATTAACAACGTTTAATGGCATGAATGTTCTAGAAATTTCATAGAAAATATGAGTACTCCTGGCATACTATATGACGGTTTCGTGTAGGATATAGTTTCGATTCCTCTTGGAGGACGCATATTTTCTATGAAATTTCTCGAACTTACAGGCCGCTAAATGTTGTTAATACTGTTATTATAAACAGAGCATTTACTTAAATATTTGTGTCTATATAAATAACATATAACAATAAAATATATTAAAATAGATGAATATTTAAAAAAAAAATATTCCAGAAATGATTGGGCAGTCTCTCACATATTGCAGATAAGGAATATAAGGTCGATATATCAGATGAGGCTCCTGGGGGCTGATTCATACCAATTACGAAATCAAGTTTTAATTCTCTTGTTGTCATTTGGCCAACATCTCCACTTTATAATAACTGGTAAAAGCCCCACTTATTTTTTTACAAGGTTGGTCACCCAATACAAGACCCTAGAGCCACAAAGGAAGAGCGCTGTTTAATGAGGTTTTCCTGTGAATTTAAAAGGAGGTAAGACGTGTAGATTATGAGGATATGTAGAATAGATAAAGGTATTATAATATATGAATTACAGGAGCTAGAGAAAGGGGCTCATCTGAACATTAGCCATGGAAATAGCAATAGAGGAGTGATAGAGTTCAAATGATTTTGAAAATGTGAAATTAAGTAATTCCTAACAAAATAGCGTAAACGATTTTGAATTCTATGAATAAGGTTTGAGTTACTCCAGTCTAGATATTACAGTAGTAGTCCATTTTTGGTCTAATATGCCTAGTGTCGACACAAACCAAGACAGAAGCAGTCAGTTGCAAGTCATATCTTCCTACACCGAAATTTACTCAAATGTATTCGTCCTATCTTCCTATAGCTAAATTAACTCAAATGAATTTGTCCTATCTTCTTACAGGTAATTTGCTCAAATGTATTTGTCTTATCTTCCTACGGCGAAATTAGTTACACGTGCCATGTTTAATGGATGTCAGTTATCAGTTATCTCCTGTTAATTCCCCTCTCTAAGTTCTCCACTGCCTTAACCGGGTATTGAACTCACACTCTTTTGGGTCCTGTCACTGGATCTAAAGCCTTTATCCACTGTACCATCTGTCGTCAAGGCGTTAGCTAGATCCAGTGACAGGACCCAAAGAGTGTGAGTTCAATACCCGGTTAAGGCAGTGGAGAACTTGGAGAGGGGAATTAACAGGAGATAACTGACATCCATTAAACATTGCACGTGGAACTAGAACATTCTACCCGAGTGAGCGAAATAAAGGGTCCAATTCGACATTCCAGCCACCTGAAGAAGGCCGGAGCGTAGAACGTCCGAAACGTTGTAATAAATATGGCGACAAAGATGAGGACAATAGTCTGAATAATGTAAATAGTGTACATAATAGTGTAAATAGTGTACATAATACCTCATCTCAGAAATATAGACACAATTATGACTGAGTAGTGAGTTCGATCCACACTGGGTGCCCCCTACTTTCGGCCTTGTGGTACATCTTAGCTACGCTTGGAAAATCACTATATTTGAATGAACTCATTATTCGTTATGTTTGCTAGTTGAGGGCTAACCAAACTCATCACCATTTATTCAGCTAGCGCATCTCTGCCGCTGTTGTCACCATAGCCCAGTGGTTCATAGTGGCATTCAAAACAAAATAGTGCAATGGCTTGCTGGTTCCTTTAGCACTGTGGATGCTGAAGTTACCAAGTCCTTCCCCTCAAAGATTCCTTCGCCCATTGGTAAAGCCGTTGACTTTTGAGACGCAGTTCCTAGGCTTAGGGTATGATCCTTATTAGGATCGAACACACGTTAGCAAGATTTGCTTTTTAATTTCTCCCAAGCAGCACACATCATTATTCATTCATTTATACTGAAAATAGCATATTTACTCTGCTTATTAACATAACAAAATGGTTTTTATTAGATGTTTATGGATGACAGCCTTATGCCAGACTTAACTATCAACAATCCTAAGAAGCATGGTCTTTTATTTTTAAATTCTCACAAAATCACACACAGGTTTCTGTGCGAAAACCTCATCACACATACACACATATTCACACACACACACACACACACACACACACACACACACACATATATATATATATATATATATATATATATATATATATATATATATATACAAACTTTTACCTGTGGCATTTCGTTGAAAATCGTTTTAACCCTAAGGGATTATCTAAATCCTGCTTTATTCAACAAGCACCCCTAAAAATAGAAAAATTATACAGATGGCCACGGGATATATATATATATATATATATATATATATATATATATATATATATATAGAGAGAGAGAGAGAGAGAGAGAGAGAGAGACAGAGACAGAGACAGAGAGACAGAGACAGAGACGGATAGAGAGAGACATATACGTGTGTATTTATGTGTATTTGTGTCTACATGTGTGTGTGTGTGCGTATGTGCGGAGGAAGAGAGAAAAACCGTATGGACACAGAGAACTCAACACTTCATTCTGTTTATATCTGCAGGCAATCTGTTCCCAATATTAACCACACTTACCTCCTACCTATCGAACATTTTCAACAATATATTTGCATGCACATATATATATATATATATATATATATATATATATATATATGTGTGTGTGTGTGTGTGTGTGTGTGTGTGTGTGTGTGTGTGTTCTAGAGAAAGAGAAAGAGAGAAGGGGGAACATGAAATAAGTAAAAATGTAGCTTTATCTTGGATTGTATATTTCATAAAGTCATAAACATTGCCAATTACTGTTTTCCTCTCTAACAAGGCAAAACGAATTGCCAAGACGTTATTTTACAATGTCAGATAAAATAGCATACACGCAAAGAAAGAAAGAAAGAAAGAAGAAAGGAGAGCAAGGAAAGAATGTAAGAATGAAAAAAAAGACAAAAAGAAAGCAAAGTATAAATAAATGAAGAAAGAAAGAAAGAAAGAAAGAAACATAAAGAAAGAAAGAGAAAAGAAAGAAAGCAAAAAGAAAGAAAGAAAAGCGATGAAAGAAAGAAAGAAAAAATGAAAGAAAAGATAGAAAGAAAAGAAAAAGCAATATATAAATAAATGAAAAAGAAAGAAAGAAAACAAGAAAAGCAATGAAATAAAGAAAGAAATAAAGAATGAAAGAGAAAAGACAGAAAGAAAAGAAAAAAGAAAATGTATAAATAAATGAAGAATGAGACCAAAGAAAGAAAGAAACGAACAAACAAAGAAAAGAAGAAAAAAAAAAACAAAGAAAGAAAGCAAAGAAAGAAAGAAAAAAAGAAAGTAAGAAAGTAATGAAAAAGAAAGCAAGGAATGAAAGAAAAGAGAGGATGAAAAGAAGAAAGAAATGTATAAATAATGATGCCATATCTGGTCCAGTGATCCGGATATATGTCTCAAGATTCTTGACAAAATTCAAAGAAAGGTCTGTAATACTAATGGTCCTGACCTGGCATCTCGACTACAGTCACTTTCATGCCTTGACGTGGCTTCGCGCTGTCTTTTCTGGTTTGTTTTGTTTTGTGTTACGGTATATCAACGTCAATGGGTTATTTAATACCAACGAGATTTTTTATTGCTGATAATATTTTTTCTTTCAAAAATTCATTGCTGATAATATTTTTTCCTTCAAAAATATATTACAGGTAATATTTTTGTTTTTTTTTTTTTAAATGTATTGCTGGTAATAATGTATTACTAGTAATAATTTGTTTCCTTCAAAAATTCATTGCTGGTAATAATTTTTTCTTTCAAAAATTCATTGCTGGTAATAATTTTATACAAAAATGTATTTCTGGTACTATTTTTACACTTTCATAGTGTTTTGATCCCAGTTTGGGGTTAACTATTTGCCTATAGCTGGGACTCTGAGAGGTGCTACCACACCAGGCCAGGATGCACCTGAGAACATCAGCAATTAAGAGGTGGTTCGTGCTTCTTAAAACCTCCTGAACAGAGGACTTGCTCTCGGATGTAGTTTATCGTCTTCCCCAGGACGCGGATGTAGTTTATCGTCATACCAAGGATGCAGATGTAGTTTATCGTCTTCCCCAGGACGCGGATCTAGTTTATCTTCATACCCAGGACGCGGATGTAGTTTATCGTCTTACCCAGGACGCGGATGTAGTTTATCGTCTTACCGAGGACGCGGATGTAGTTTATCGTTTTACCCAGGACGCGGATGTAGTTTATCGTTTTACTCAGGACGCGAATGTAGTTTATCGTCATACCTAGGACGGTCTTTTTTTTGGGTTTCTTTCGTTTTTTTTTTTTTTATAAATATGTTTATGGTATCTGTTTTAATGAGCTCTCCACATTGGAGACCGCACTAAGTCTCATAGTTTTAATGTTGAATTGGCTAGATATAACCGTAGATTCTATTCTAATAGTTCCCTTTCTCGTACTTCTCACCTGTGGAAACTCTCTTCCAGTTTCTTGTTTCCTTGCTACCTAAAATTTAAAAAAAAAATTAAATGCAACGCATATCGCCAACTTCTGTCTTCCTGAATTTTATTCTTTTATTTCCCTTTCTCTTAATAAAGTCTTCGCATTCTCTTCTGCCTTCAGAGACTCATTCAACTTAGTGGCATTATCGCCTTCCTCTGGATGAAATGATCATTTAAAAAAAAAACAACTGGTTCCTTCTTTTCCTTTGCATTCTTTCCCATCGCTTCATTACATTCTCCATTCTTGACTTTCGACAATTAACCTCATCTTCTTCGCCTTTTCTTAATATTAACCTTTCCTATTTTGTTTTAAATTCTTTTCCTCTTTTACAGTTTTTCTTTCCTCCAGTTTTCTTTCACTGATTTTTCTTTCTTCTTCATAACGTTTATTTCCTTCATTCTTCATCGTATTTTTGTCTCCGTTTTCGCTTCTTCCTTCTGCCATTCACTTCAATGTATTCACAATCTCCTTCATCTTCCGCCATCTTTATTCACCATTTTCTTTTCTTAAATTCAGTATCACATTTACTTCAAGGGAAAACTTTTCTATTCTTCGCGGTGTTTTATGTTTTCGGTCTTATAATTTAGAATAAATATTTTCCCTGCTTTCCTCAAATCTTTCTACGTTTGAACTAGTCTTTTGTTATGCACTAGGAACTTGTTTCTCGTGGGAACCATGCCTGGCTTCCTATCTTGTGTTTCTGCGAGGCATAGAATTGTTGCAAAGATCAAAGACATGATGTCTAACAGATGGCAGACATGGCGGCCATGTTTGTAGGTTATTTTTTTAAAATTGCATTGCAATTTCAGCTGTTGTAATGCGTAGTATTTCATTTGACAGAAATACAAAAAGAGAGGAATACACTGGAAGATCAATATATATATATATATATATATATATATATATATATATATATATATATACCGGAAGTAACAGCAAAATTATCCAAATTGTGTAACAGCAAAATTGTCCAATTGTTAGATTAAGATATGAACCGTTGTAACTTAGAAATAATCAACGATAACTTACTGGAATTCTTTAAGGTTTTTATAACACTATTGGACTCTATTTTGAGCAATAAGAATGTCTCATTACTCTCTAAGCTTAACTGAAGAATCTTGATGAAATCGATCATAAAAGAAATGACATGTTCGTCATAGCGAAGGATTGGAAGCTCATGCAGTACTGAAATAAAGTTTATATATATATATATATATATATATATATATATATATATATATATATATATATATATATATTTATATATGTATGTATTTCCAGGATCATTTTCACCTTCTAACTTTCTGTCATGGAGTAACAAGATACCTCACAAGTTTCACGTACGATTTCATTTTCAAGTCTTTTCTCACTGCTCGTTGGACTGTCATAGCTGAAACTCATCAGTCACGTGCCAAAGGTCTTACGAATCGAGTGGGATCTTTTCTAATTGATCTCTTATTTCTAAGTTGAAGTAATGATCACTCTTTTTGTAATGACGTCCTGATCCAGTTTTCCTCTTTACTGTTCCCTCTTAAAAATTATTTACAGTTCTCTTTATGAGTTTGGAATAGATTTTGAAGATGGAAGCCAGGGTATGAATGTTAGTCCCATTAATGAATTGCTGAATGATCTTTTTCCTGTAACCATTGCTCAGTTGAAAAGACATAGTGGAGGTGGCACAAAATAATTTAAACTGTTCTTTTTCTAGCTGAATAACTCAAAGGGTTTTTCGATCATTCTTTTGACAAATGATGTCAAGATAGCTAGACGCCTTATCTGAAACCTGGAAAATAACTTAATTAGTTTAGTGATTTTTTAGACATTTAACATTTTGTGCGATGGACAATTATGCTGTTACACGATTTGGACAATTTTGTTCATACACCCGATATATACAGTCAACGAGGAAAGAACACAGTGGCTACATTAAAATCTAGTGTTGTTTTAGCTCAAGACGGATTGGAAAATTAATTGCAGTAAGAGGAATAATGAAATCTGCAGACTATATCAAAATTCTGGATGAAAATCTACAACTATCAGTTGAAAATCTTCATTTATGTAGGTGATTTACTTTCCAGCGAGATAATGATCCCAAACATACGTCTAAATCAGTGACTGCGTGGCTTCAGAAAGAATTGCATGCCCGTATTCCAGCTTCGAAGCCTCTCATTTCAAAGCGAAACCAAAGGGCACGCCTGTAGTATGCGAGAGAACATGTTGTTTGGACTGACGCACAATGGGATACAGTTCATTTCAGTGACGAGTCCAAGTTTAATATATTTGGTTCTGAGGGCAAAACTTACGTACACCGTAGAACAGGTGAAAGACTGTCTTCTCAATGTGTCAAGAAAACCGTTAAGTTTGGTGGCGGCAGTGTGATGGTGTGGGGAATGATTTCATCTGCAGGAGTTGGCCCTATCATCCGCGTACATGGCAATATCTATGCTGAGATTTACAAAAGGCTTCTTCAGCAGCATGTCGTACCAAGATTACACCATAATCTTTATGAATCTCCTATTTTCATGCAGAACAATGCACCTTGCCACAAGGCTCAGAAGGTTATGGCTTTATTTGAAGAAGAAGGAATCGCCCTAATGAAGTGGCCAACCCAGAGCCCAGAGCCCCGACCTGAATCCAATAGGAAATGTTTGGAAGATAATTGGACAAAGGACTCAGAAAAGAAACCCGAAAAACCAGGATCACCTATGGGAGTTATTGAAAGACGAATGGGATGGAATTACTGCTGATTTTTGCAAGAAATTAATTAGATCACGTGGACGACGATGCAGAGAAGTCATTGAAAATAAGGTGATGTTTACCAAAATTTTGTTGATATTTTGTTCACAATCAAGTATTAACAAGATCGTTCCTTAACTTTTGTGCAGTAGCTTATTTCCTTTGTTCCATTTAATATTTATTTAAAAAAAAACTATTGTGTAAATTTTTGTAACTTTGTATAATATTTATGCATTACACCCTAATCTTTATTCGGTAAAAATTTCATTGCTAATCATTAAGTAATACACATATTTATGTCTTTGTTGTTTCCATTCCTTATATTATGGCCGCTACTGTATATTAAATCTATGCAACCTTTCCTTTGTAATCAGAAGGATTGGTTCATAGTATGTGTGGTTTATCCTCCTGTCGTATTCGACGTGTGAGGGTCAGCAACTCAGTTCCTAGGAAGCGACAGCCACACACCATCACATATGATTTGATTACAGTGGGGAAGGATTTTTGCAGAACCAACCACATTTTTTTAATGGCTGAATACAGAGACCTGGTGCACAAGGTACCCAAACAATCTTCCGCAGGGTTTTGAATTCAGAGTTGTACTTTTCCTATACGTTGCCAGTCTGTACTGCTATTTACCCATAGCTGTAGGGAGAAGAAGATTAATATCTTTCCCAAGGTTATTAGCACGCAAGAGGAATGTAAATGGATTCCAGCTCTCTGTCCGCCACCGACTACTCCACCGTGCCTCTTATACACGCACACGCGCATATATATATATATATATATATATATATATATATATATATATATATATATATATTGTCATCCACAGACAGATTGGTTCGCTGTATCACAGCTCATCAGTGTGGTTAGACATCCGGTTGGATCGAAACCCGATTGGCAGGGATTCTACCACTAAGCCGTTGGCGCACGGCAGGGTGAAGGTGAATTTTAAGTGTTTAAGTGTTTTAAGTATTTTTAGATAAACGCACAGTGACTAAGAGAACTCAATATATATATATATATATATATATATATATGTTAATCGATTCACCCCATGCAACGGGCGAACGGATTTAAAAGAGAATGAAAAGACTTTAGAAAGAGCTGGAAACTCATCCCCAAATAGAAAATAGGGTTTATGCATTTTAGTTCACGCAAACACACCCAAATAAACAGTCCGAGGTTTGGCACAGATACATATTCATGCGTTCGAGCATACATATATATATATATATATATATATATATATATATATATATATATATATATATATATATATATATACGCAATTGTAATTCTATTTCGGTGTCGAGACGGTAACATTTATAGATATAGTGATGTGAAATAAAAAATTCGTAGACCTGTTCGTGTGAATTAAAATGCGTAAACCTGTATGTGTGTGTGTCTATGTGTGTGAGAGTGTCATCCCAAACAAACACAGCTCGTGGCGTCACATTTGAATAATAACTCTAATATATTTAGGCATTTAAAACAACATGCCTGGTCGCGTACACACTTCCGGAAAATCCTCGTTGAAAACACAGCTATACTTAAGCATGAAAATAATAAACAAAAACTAAAAAAAATTGAAGCTATATACATAACACAGTTGAAACCTTGCCTGAACAAAATAAACTACGAAATCTCCACAAATATTCTTAAATGCCTATAATTGATAACAGAAGCTATTGGATTATATTTAATATTTCTAGTTTTCACTGACGCGTGGTCATGTGTGACGTCACGAGCTGCAATGCCATTTCGTTTCCGCGTCTCGTATACACGAATTTGTCGTTGCTTTGAAATTTTTCATGCAACAAAAACGTAAACTGTTTGATATATTGAAATGTAATTGTCATTTTTGATAATGGCTTATGTAAGCCGAAAGCTTAGATTGGATTTAAACATGTATCAATATGGTGATTTCCTTTCGTCTTTCAACGATAATGTGATTAAGCATATCAGACAATATGAAAGGACCTTACTTAAAGTAAATAGACAAAACTTGTCTATATTATTTAATGAAATATGCATCAATATATATATATATATATATATATATATATATATATATATATATATATATATATATATATATATATATACCCAACTATATGATTGGTGTATACGGAATGAATTCCAATAATAATTATAATAATTACATATATATATATAAATAGCAAAAATAATGACGTAATAATGTCTTTTTGTGACGTTAAAAATACGTCAAAAAACGAAATTATTACGTCATTAATTTTGCACCAACCTAATATATATATATATAGTCGTGTTCCACCTGGAAACAAAGAAATTATACACACAAAACATCTTTCACAAATAGTAAATATGCGAACAGTACAATGCTTTCTAAGTATATCTGGGAAATTAAAAACAAAACTCACATCACACCAAAAATATCTTGGAAAATAAGGAAAAACAAACAATAAGCCTACAACAAACAATCAAAAACTTGCAAACTTTGCTTGGAGGAAAAAATAGCTATCATTAATTACCCAGATCAAAATAAATTATTAAATAAAAGATCCGAGCTCATCTCAAAATGCAGACATGAAAACAATGTTTTACTACGTTACTTAAAAAATTGAAAACGGAAAAATAAAATAAAAACAAATAAATAAACAAGTAAACAAAATAACAAAAAAAATTATCAAAATTAATTAATCCAAATTAGCAAATCACACCTGTTAGAATAGACGAAATAGAATAATAATAATAATAATAATAATAATAATAATAATAATAATAATAATAATAATAATAAACAACGAACCCAAATAAATAAAGCAAATAATAAACAAAGTAGCAAACCATTATGACCAAAATATTAGTTAGACTAAAAAATCAAAGCAAAAATCGAACGAAAAATAGCTATAACTGTTATATAACGATAAAAAAAATAAAATAAAATAAAACAAAATAAAAAATAAAATAAAATAAAAATAAAAAATAAATAAATATGTACTACGTTACTTAAAAACCGAAAAGAGAAAATATACAAGTAAAATAAATTGACCTAAATTCATCCAAGTAAATAAATAAACTAACCAATCCCGATAAAGTTACCGTTAGAAAAAACAAATAAAGATAATCAACCCAAATAAACACGAATTAAAAAACTGTTTCTGCCAAAATAATAGTTAGAATAAACTACAACAACCAACCCCAAAAACCGAACAAAAAGCTTTAATTAAATTCTCAAACCAAAACAAAACTATTAAATAAGTGATACAAACAAATCTTTACTACGTTAATAAAAAAACACCGATTAAAAAATAAGTAAATAATGAAATAAATAGATAAAATAAGGAAAAAAAACAAGCAATATAATTTGACCCAAATAAATAAATAAACGACTTCCGATAAAATAACCGCCATAATAGACTACCCACAATGCACCACTGACCCGTATATGTATAAATAGCCGAGAAAATAACAGCATATGTGGCCTGACGATTGCATATAGCATGAAACAGACTGTCGCCTCTAAGTGTTGACTTCTATGTTCACTTTTATATTCTAACCAAAACATCTTTTAAAATTATACATAGTTAAATAATACGTATTCTAACCTAAACACCCCTCCAAAAGAAATACCGACACTCAAATGATTCCTATAAAACACCTACAGAAAAATGAAATTATGAAGAAAAGCTAGAGGATGTGGACCATTGAATGACCCATGTCCTTAGTAATATATAGTTTCACCTGTATGTACAAAGTTTATATTTAAAAAAATAAAAAAATAAAAAAAATAAATAAATAAATAAAAAAATATTTAAATATAAAATTTTTAAAAATCGTAATATACTTATACTTGATATAGAAATTAAATGTAATATAGTCTATAAAAACTAACAATGAAAATATTTTAAAGTTGTAATTATAATTGTAGTTAATTAAAATGAATTCTAACCTAAACTTCTTTTAAATTGAAATTAAATAAATAAATTAAGTTTACTAAATCATTGAAATGAAGAACTAGCTATTTTGGCCTTAAAAAAAAAATTACTTAAATAATATTTAAATATAAAATTTTAAAAATCGTAATACAAACATACTTGATATAGGAAAATAATTTTACTTATTGTAAGTAATTCAAATATTGGGTTGGTACAGAAATGGTGGCGCAGTGATGTCGGTTTTTGACGTATTTTTTAACGTCAAAGAGCGGCGTTATTGCGTCATTGTTTTCTGCCCCGGCCTAATACATTTACTTCAATTAAATAAAATATAGTCTAAAAAAACTAATAATGAAAATATTTTAAAGTTGTAATTAAAATTGTAGTTAAATAAAATGAATTCTAACCTAAACTTCTTTTAAATTGTAATTAAATAAATAACTAAAGTTTACTAAATCAGAAATGTGAATTAGCTATTTTTGCCATAAAAAAATGATTAAAATCGTAATATAATTGTAAAATAATTTTACTTACTGTAAGTAATCCTAATTCTTGAATACATTCACTTCTATTAAATGAAATTATAGTCTATAAAAACTAATAATGAAAATATTTTAAAGTTGTAATTAAAATTGTAGTTCATTGAAATGAATTCTAACCTAAACTTCTTTTAAATTGTAATTAAATAAATAAAGTTTACTAAATCAGAGAAATGGAAATTTTACTTAAATAATATTCAAGTATAAAATCTTTAAAAAATAGTAATATACTTGATGTGATAATAATTCTACAAACTGTAAAGGATTCTAATTACATTTAATTGTTCTTGAAAGAAATATAGTATATTAAAAATTAAAAGTAAAATTATTTCAAATCGTAGTTAAAAAGTATTCTGACGTAGACACCTCCCAAAAATCTTTAAATATACGAACGAAAAAAATGCCGTAAGAATTTTAGCCGTTAACAAAAAAAAAAAAAAAAAAAATCGAGACGACACGCTTTTAACGGATGTTAGATTTCATTGAAAAATACATCCCTACCCACTACCAAAACGTAACAATAACTGATACATTAAAATATAGACATATTGAACACCCAGACACCCCTAGTCTAGCAAAATAGATTTATCAGTAACCTTGGAAACATGAATTTTGTTTTAGCTGTGTATTTAAAACCCAGTAATTTTTAAAGTTACTCCAAAATTCGCTTGAGGATGAAATGGAACTAATGTCTTTAATTTAAGTACAAAATTAAATTCGGGGCTTTTAGCTTCCATTTTTGAAACATGGTTAGAACTGTGTAGCGAAAAACCATATTTTAAGTCTATTAACTTATAATATATATATATATATATATATATATATATATATATATATATATATATATATATATATATATATATATATATATATATATTGTTATACCTTACTTATATAGATACAAATATTTAAGTAAATGTTCTGTTTATAATAAACAGTATTAACAACATTTCCCAGCTTGAAGGTCTAAGAAATTTCATAGGAAATGTGCGTCCTCCGACAGGAATCGAACCTGTATCCTCAATAGAACGGTCATATTGCACACCAGGAAGACGCATATTTTCTATGAAATTTCTCGGACGTTTAGTATTAGGTTGGTGCAAAAATAATGTCGTTTTCTCACATATGTTACTATGTGAGAAAACGATATTATTTTTGCAACAACCTCATAAAAAAAACCGTAAATGCTGTTAATATTGTTCATTATAAACGGAGCAATTACTTAAATATTTGTGTTTATATAAAAACCCTATAACAAAACACATTAAAATAATTGCCGGACTTTGTCCATTTCGTAGTATATATATATATATATATATATATATATATATATATATATATATATATATATATATATATTTGGTTGGATTGATGTGAGTTTGTGACGCTGGGTTTCACGATTTTGCGATCGTCAGACAAACTGATTAATTTTTTTTTAATTTTTTCTCTATCTCTGATACTGAGCGCTTTCTAATAACAACCGCGACTATAATATATAAATATTAATATATATGATATATTACACACACATATATATTTATATACACACACTTTTCACATATATATATATATATATATATATATATGCGTGTGTGTGTATGCATGCGTGCGTCTCTGTATGTGTTTGTTACATTTCACTTGAATATATTTTGACAACAATTGTTCATGTAAATATGTCTTAGCAAAAAGAATTGACATTTTATGTCTACTAAACGTATTGATCATTTTTTGTAATATGCGGATAACGTTTCGCAAATATGTCGGTTTTGATGTATAAATCAGTCAAAATCCATAGTGGGTCTAAGCTTTCTACTCTCATTCGTCATCGTCAGGGGTGTGATTAAGAAAAAAGTAAAACAAAAATATCGTAAGCAACGCATTGTATTAAGTGTCGTTATTTTTTCTTTGAAAATGAAATCCCATGCGGTAGAATGCAATAAATCATATCTCCGCAACGCGTCAGGACAACGACAGCAAAAACACGTATCAGCCTTGGATCCGCGCCTCATCTTACATCGAACAATTAATATTTGGAGCTAGCTTCAAACTGAATATGGTAGACAAAGTCAATTATCTTGGGAGCTTTATAAACAGACACGACACTCTTCAAAATGAAATATCTGCACGTCTGAAGAATGTAAGTTATACTTTTGCAGCTCTAAAAGATCAAGACTAGTTTACGATTTAAGAAGTTCACAAAGATGGCAGTCTACCCTGCCTGCGTGCTGACGTCCCTACCCTACTGTAGGGAGGCATGGGATTGTGTACCACAGACACCGAGACACTGGAGAGAATCTACCAACCCAATTTAAGTTTGATTCTTGTTATTCACTGGATATCTTCATTCGAAAAGTACAACACAATCAGCTGCGCACGCCATGTTACTCGAATTAATGATGCTCTACGGTAGTTCGCTCAACACCAGTCTACCCCGTCGTAAATCAAGGGGTGGCTTCAATTCTGTTTTAAAAATAAGTCTCTTGAAACTCGCCATATAAAGGACCATGAATAAGAAACTGTTGTACTCGAAATAATTGGAGGCGTACAATCCATGAGCTTCCAAAAACATGTAATGAGTTGGATAAATTACGGCGACTAGGAAAGATGAAATTATTGATTCAGCAATGCATTAATTTACATATAATGAATGTGGCAGAATGTAACTTTTCAGTGTAGGCCTTGTTACACACAATATTGGTAGACCATTGATAAATTATATTATTTACTACGCTGGGAATAAGTTAACATGGCGGCTGTGTTAAAACACTGGCAGAAACCGCACTGGCCTGATCTGTCACATGAAAACCGGCAAGCAAGTTAAACAGACTTTAGAGAATAGACCAGGTCCTCTGTAGTACAACATAGTTTTCCAGACGTGCAATAAGCATTGCAAGTCATTTTCTCGCTTCAATAGCCATTGCCATTCTCCTGAGAACTAAAAACATTGACGTCAGCGATGGTCATATACGTCTGACATTGTATATGTACGTAAAGTTTCATTATAATACTTCACGAATACACATTTATAAGTATGAATATATATATATATATATATATATATATATATATATATATATATATATATATATATGTAAGTATAGCTTGAAAATGATAGTCACCATGATGTACTACAGACTACTATATCTGTAAACTTTCTAGATCCGATATATATATATATATATATATATATATATATATATATATATATATATATATATATACACAATGCAAGCGTACATAAAGTCAGATGAACACATGTACACACACACACGCGCACACACATATCCACAAAGAATAAATACTCAACCTAACACCAATAAAAAGCACATGAATTATTTTATAACGTAATAAAAATAACGGCAATGACAAAATCTAGTGACAATTGCTGGTACCACCTGACCAGATAACCTTCCGATTAAAAAAAGAGTTCGTCTCTAAAGTAGGGGCGTGCTGAACGTATCACGAATCAGATAAGTAACAAATTTTATATTTGTATTAATAATATATATATATATATATATATATATATATATATATATATATATATATATATATATATATATATATATATATTTCACATAAGCCTTCCTTGACGATCCGCTTAGGTGAAACCTTGGTCGGTTTGTCTGGCTCTCTAGGTTTAAATAGGTCTGCTCTACTCATTGTATTGAGCACTTTATTTAGTTATTTTGGGTACTCGCATCGGGTTTTTTTTCTTTGGGCCTTGGACTTGCATGCTGGACGATTATTTTCGGCTAACGTACATGTTCTTGGTTCTTTCTTTTTATATACCTTTTTTTCCCTTTGGTATTGGCTTGTTTATTTGCAAATCAAGACACCGAAGTTTTTCCGAGTGAGCATAGTTTCTTATACTTATAAGATTTCTATTATTATTAATAATAATAATAATAATAATAATAATATATATATATATATATATATATATATATATATATATATATATATATATATATATATATATATATATATATATATATATATATATATATATATATATATATATATATATATATATATATATATATATATATGTTTTTTTGGTGCATAATTTCGACTATTAAACAAATTCTTAACACTTTTGTTTTTAAATATCCCACATGTGATTATAGAGGATTTGCCAACAAAAGTGAAATATATTAAGAATGTAAATATACAGGTTGCGATGGATAAATTGTGCGCCTAAATGACACAAAAATGAAAAAAAAAACACTGACATCTCATTTTAACAGATATACTTACAAAATTATCTTGAAATACGAAACAGTAAATTCATTCAATAAAATCGCCATTGGCTTCAACCACAGCCTCCAGACGGTTTCGGAATCTCCTTCATCTCTTCTGGATGGTCTCTTTGATTAAGTTAATGAATGCCTTCAGTTTATGTTACAAGGAGTTTTGTTTGACTATCGTTCAACTGCTTCTCGCACATAATAATCAAGGGTGGCACAGTTTTGGGAGTTAGGTGGTCAGATGTAAGGCTTGATGTGATCGTAGAAATTTTCTGAAAGCCATGACTGGGTTCTCTTGCTTGTGTGGTATGATGCAGAGTCCTGTTGCCAGACATAAAGTCTTCCAGCAGGCACCTTCTTGACCCAGAGTAGCACTACTCCATGAAGGCAATTTACGTAGGCCTCCACATTGAGTCTGAGGATCTGTGGCAAGATGAATGAAGGAATAACATCGTCATTAGTAGTAATCACTCCAAACACCTTCGTAATTACTATTAGACTCCTCCAACTCTTTCCGAATACACTGTACTTGTCTTCAAATTGACACCCAAACACTTTGAAATGTTCGTGTTGAAGTTTATAGCGCGTATAGCCAAGTATTACGCGCTATAAACTTCAATACGAACATTTCAAAGTGTTTGGGTGTCAAGTCCAAGAATTATCGACCCATTGAGAAAGGAACTGATAAGAATTTTTCGAAGATCACGAGCTAATTATTACCACCACCACGACCACTAATGCTTTCTTGATGTGACGTTGGACATGTATACTGCTTATTACAAACCATATGCCAAAAGATCTAGGGAGGCACGCTGGCGTAATGGATAGCGGCTCGAATTGAGGAATCGGACAGCTGAGTTCGAATTCCAGTCGGATTCATTACATTCACATACGTGCTAATACTCTTGGGAAATTTATGAATCCTCTTCTTCTCTTAACCTCCTCGCCCGGGTAAGCGGTAGGACAGACCGGGTTCTATGGCATTGGATAGCAACTGGTCTACCGCAGAAAGAAATGGTAAACTACCTCGGGAAAAAATCGAAAGATACATGATCACCTATGACGCATAACTGAATATCAAAGATCTATATAACTTCATAAATCAGTCCAAGTTAGATTATCTACTATTAGGTTGGTGCAAAAATAATGACGTAATAATGTCGTATTTTGACGTATTTTTAACGTCGAAAAACGACATTATTACGTCATTATTTTTGCACCAACCTAATAATTCCAGTAAATATTTGATAGTAATAAAATTAAATATGTAAAAGCATTAGAACTAACCAACCATAAAGTCAGTTTAGAATATTTAGAAAGAAACAAAAAAGAAGGTAAAAATAAAAAAAAACAAAGTTATATGGTTTAACGCTCCTTTTAATCGTGATGTTCAAACGAATATTGGAAGAATTTTCCTAAATTTAATATAAAGATGAACTACCGCTGAGCTAAAAAAAAAATCGATATCCAAACGTAATATTATACTAAATAATTATATGTCCAGCAAAGACAACAACTTTTTAAAAAATTAATGCAACTGTCGCAAAAATACAATCTGTCCCCTACGCTTGAAAAATCACGAATCATTTGGGCACCTCGAGGCAGTGTAATGCCTAGCAAGCTTTTCTCACTAGAACAATTAAGACTGAACAGTGAGCTTGATCCTCACCGGGTGCCCTATACATTCGTCCTTGTAACATATCTAAACTACGCTTGGAAAATTACTATGGGCACCTCGAGGGAGTATAATGTCTAGCAAGCTTTTCTCGCTAGAACAATTACGACTGAGCAGTGGGCTTGATCCTCACCTGGTGCCCCAGGCTTTCCGCCTTGTAACACATCTAAGCTACGCTTGGAAAATTACTATGGGCACCTCGAGGGAGTATAATGTCTAGCAAGCTTGTCTCGCTAGAACATTTAAGACTGAGCAGTGGGTTTGATCCTTACTGGCTGCCCCATGATTTCGGCCTTGTGCCACATTTAAGCTACGCTTGGAAAATCACTATGGGCACCTCTAGGCAGTGTAATGGCTCGTAAGCTTGTCTCATCAGAGTAGTGATTTCGATTCTCGCTGGGTACCCCATGCTTTCGGCCTTGTGCCACATCTAAACTATGCTTGGGAAATCACTATTTCAAACGCGCCTTTGTAGTTTGCTTTGATGCTTTCCGTCGTCGGATAAAAACCCTTGCTGGATAATTCCATCAATAAACTGATTCGATTCTGATGCCTTCAATTCATATCTTGGGTTGCTTTATTGTATCTTCCTCGTGATAGATTAAAATTCGTCCCATCAATGTTGTTCCGTTCATCGATAACTGCTCAAATTTCTCCAGATCTTCTCTCAACCATTTTGTCCTAATATGCACCCATGTGTTATATATGAGGTTAAAGGTCTGTCCACTGACGAGGAAAACGTCACAGTTAATGACTGCGCCTTAAACAGAGATTTTATTGATTCTCCCCGCTGTGCTACATCTCTAGCTTGTTGGAAAATGGCCTGTTGTCTTTTATTTCCACTAAATAAATTTTCCAGGCTTTTAAGCAATCCATCCGGTAATATATCTTGATACTTCTTAAAAGTAATGGACATTGAGAATTTGTAACAGTTCCCCAACGACATATTCGAAAAACACAGTGTCATGCTACAGTTCCATTTCATTTAAGTTTAATTCTGCTAGAACGTCATTCTAAGACAATTCTTTCACGTGATATGAATACACACCGTTTTAGGGCTCTTGTGAAAAGGAGAAAGACTGACTCATCAGACCAGAGAACAGACTTAAACCATCGATTACCATGTTGGCACACGTCAGTTGTGTATCTATCCACGCTTACCTTACATAACGTTCTGATTTTTAAATTTGGTTGGTTGATTTTGTTTAGCGGCATGTCAAACTCTATGGGTTATTTGATGCCGAAATCTAAATATATTAAACACAATTTCATGGCCTCAACTAAATATATTTTGAACGGAGTTGTAGGCCTTCCACTACAGATAAAATGTATTGTTGGTTATTTTGTTTTAAATATGTATTTTTGGTTGGTTGTGTTTAGTCAGCGGCATTTTTTATTTCGAAATTTGTTATACTTTCAAGACTCTCATAGTATATACACTAAAGAGAGATTAATGTGACAAAAGAACATACATGTGGAGCAACTAGTAAACATTGGACTAACTTGAGTAATAATATTGTACAAGTATGTCGAAATAACTATTTCTTCATGATGAACGGTCGTCACTTATAAATTTATTTATATGTCTCCCAATTCTAATTCTCTCAGTTCACACACACACACATACACACACACACACACATATATATATATATATATATATATATATATATATATATATATATATATGTATAATAGCTGGTCACTCGTATTGGAGGATACCAGTCTACTAGGGCGGTTTATTCAACACCCAGAGAGCCAACCTGTGGTTTATACTGCAACTATGATGTGCAAACAGCAGTTTCTGCGAAAAAGCGTGTTATCTAAAATGATCAACAATCTGAACGACACCAGCACATTCAAACCCTCGGTCACAGTGACTTGTGACTTTGTGCTAGTACGGCTATAGACAGGCCCAAGTGTTCTGTATACCCAATTTAAACTCACAAGCCTTAGGTTAACCCGTGGTATGGTTTTTCAGGCACTTTCCAAAGGTGCCGTACGCTAGGATCGTCCTCGTTCCTGACACAATAGCATCAAGAAGTCTCCTTTCGAACCCGAGTTTCACGGTCAAAACCGAACATTCTAACCACTAGGCTACGGGCCCATATATATATATATATATATATATATATATATATATATATATATATATATATATATATATATATATATATATATGTGTGTGGGGGGGTGGGGGGTGGGGGGGTGCGTGTGTCGAAGATATCTTGCTTCATGTTAGACTCATAGTCATATCACGTTGAAACAACGTTTAACTGCCGAAGTTAAGCAACGTGGATTCTGGTCAGTGCTTTGATTTGTTACCGGTTGTGGATTCCAGCTGCTGTAAGCTTGGATATGCGGGCAGTATAATGGATAATAGATCAGAATTATTCAACGGAGACCAGAGTTCCAGTTCCGGTTGGAGTCATTATATTCACTTTCGCGCAAATACTCTTCGGAAAATATATGAATCCACCTCTTCTCCCCCAGCTATAGGTTAATTAATTAGACTTTTATCACTAAATCGTTTTTATTCAAAAAATCTCTTACAGTCCAAAAGAATTTTCTGGCTTTAAGTAACATTTTAGTTGTTGCTGCTTTTCAAAGCCCTCAATTGATGTGTTATCTGTTCATTGTTTGTGATTATGTAGCGCCAGTCCTCAACGTACGAAGAAGGACGATCCTCGTTAAGACCTACAGGATTCACATCCATATGACATCCGTAAGACAATTTCTATCTGACGAGACTATTTAAGAAAAAGACATGAATTTTTAGGTTCATGTGGTATTGTGGCTATTGGGAATAAACTCCTCGCTGGCATTATTTATACAGGTGTCCATAAAGACCGTGTGTACTTTAAACAATTTATAACTTTATTTGTATTTACGATAGAAATAATTTGTAAAAAGGATCAGAAAGAAGTAAATCTATATATTTTTATTGATATTTTATTTACGTTTCCACATGTCCTCCATCATTAGTAATACAAAGGGTAATACGATTTTGCAGTTCAAGGAAAACATTTGCCAACTGATTTACAGTAATGCCTGAAATCACATTAGTTATTTTAGCTATACTTAAAACTAGGTACATTAAGCTTTATAACATTTTTTACAGATTATTTCTATCGGAAATACAAATAAAGTTATAATTTTTTAAAGTGCACACGAACTTTATGGACGCCCTGTATATTTCGGCAATTCTTGTTTGGAAAACAGGCTTATAGCCATATAACGTTGAAACACTGGTTCTCGTACGATCAACGAAGTTAAGCAGCGTCAAGTCTGGTCCTTATCTTGATGAGTAACACTTGAGAATATCATTAAGTTTGGATGCATCGTATGGTATAATGGATAACGACACGGTATTTAAAATCAGGAAGCCGGGTTCTAATCCGAGTGGAATTTATATTTACTTAGGCGCAAATACTTGGGAAAGGTGTGAATTCATCTCTTTCCCCCGGCTATGGGTTAATTAGTAGGACTTGTATCAGTAAAATCATTATTATCCCCATAATATTCTTAGGATCTGCACAAAATGTTGATAAGCCTCACAAATAAGAACAATTTGCGAGACCAGATTTATTGACGTGTTTTTGAAGCTTATCAACTTTTTGTGAGTTATTTAAAGCCAGAACATATTCTTTCGAGACCAGATTTATATAATGATGCTGTTTTTTGTTGTCTGTCTTTCAAAATATCATCCTGGGAATGACTATAAACGAATCCAGTAGCAAGGCCTCTGATTTGGGTGTTTTCAGAAGCGTGGAACACCCTCTTAATTGCTGTTGAAACCAGGTCCACTTTGACCCGGAGAGGGAAGCAACTATTAGGGTCCCAGCTATGGACAAAAAGTTAACCCTCAAACAAAAAGAAAACACTATGAAAGTATAAAAATACATTTTTATAGTAAAATGACCAACAATGTCTTTTTAAAGATAAATGACGAGTCATATATTTTATAGTAGAATTCCTAACAATACATTTTATGGCAAAACAACCGACAATATATTTTATTTGTAGTTGAACGCATATAATTGCCTTCAAAATATAAACAATTAACAACTCATTTTTAATGAATTTATCAGGCACATTTCATGATCTACAAACTATATACAGTAGAATCCCTGAAAACCAGACTAAGAAGGCCTTCCGGATATCAGGAATTGGTAAAAAAAGTTCGGATATGAGGGATTCCGGATATGAGGGACACTAAAAGAAACAAGCTAAACGCTGATGTTTCTTTATACAGTAGAATCCCAGACAATCGGACTAAGAAGGCCTTCCTGATACTAGGAATTGGTAACAAAGTCCGGATATAAGGGGTTATATTTAAATTAAAATAAAAGAACTGAAATCACGTTTAACATTTATTTTCAATGTTTTATGGTAGACAAAAGAAGCTATTGATGAGTGAAATATAACGGAATTGATTTTAAGGAAAAAGAAATAAATTATGTAATGTTATTGAAAAATCATTAAATTATGCCACGTATGCAAAACAAATAATGTAAAGAGGATTTTTTTAATCGCTGTTGCATGATGATTCTTTCTCTTCTAATGTCATTCTCAACTTTTTTCCACATTTCGTTCTACTTTTGTCCTTGAATTTTTTTTAAACGAAAGACACTTTTTTAACTCTTCGTGCTTTCTTTCCATAAATCTGGCAACTTTTTCAATTTCAGTCCAGATTTTATCACAATCATGTTACTTTCATTTTTGCTTAATTTAGACGACAATTTATCCATCGCACCCTGTATTACATAACATTATATACCAACTGTATATGTAAGTAATCATTGAAATAATGCTCTTACTCCACAAAAAGACAGACACACAGGCACATTGTGCATATGTATATATTTACTCGACTGGGCCTAATCCGAGGCCTCATAAGTTTATATTGGTGAAATATAATTCTTTCAACATTGAAATAGTCCTCGTCTGTAACTTGTTACTTATTGCACTACAGAAACCACCCGATATTTTAAATATATATATATATATATATATATATATATATATATATATATATAGAGGAATATATCAGTATATATTTCTTAAGATTTTGACTCTGTGAAAGTGGGTTTGTGAATGTCAGAGAAGGCATTTAATTTTGTATCTGCCCTAAATTTGAATATTTTTCAGAACCTCAGAAAAACGACCTCGAGGCAACATGGCTGAGAATTACCAAAGATCTCGTTACAGTATTACGAATTTACAATTCTCGTTGGTAACCACTGCTGTAGTGAAAACGTATTTTTTTCTATTCCACCATACAGAGAGACCAACTTCTCACAGATTTCGTCCATTTTTCCCAAATGAATTCGTCGCTTAAACTAAGACAACTTTACACTAAGCTGTTTTCTAGTCTAGAACCAAAATACTATCTCAAAATACTCGAGTCAAAGCAACCGGCATTAAATGTATCTTAACCCATTGACTGTAATGTCACCATTTCTTGGCGACGTAGTATTTCAGTTCTGGTGACGATTAATATTATCATTTTATGTTGACACGCCAAATATTGGAGACACTCACTGTATATTTTTTATATAAGGCAATGTCTGTAGCATCCAGTGACATTTTAGGAAGATACATCTGGTCCTCGAGTTCTCTTTTTTCTTTCAGGCTTTATGAATCTATAATAATTATAAAAAACAAAACTCAAGGAAAAAATTGATACGTTTACTTTATTAGTAATAGTTGCTGAATTAATATCGTCACCAACATATGACGACGTGGCTGTAATCATTAAATAAATGTGAATAACATTGATAATAAGTAAAAAATGATTCTTTATTTAGCATGAAATGTCTAATTGTTAGAAAATAACGTATATTATATATCGATATCTACATATAGCAACGGCTTCCCATACTTAATACTTCTCGTTTTCACTCTCGCGTGGTCATGTGTGACGTCATGAGCTGCGGTGCGATTTTCGCTTCCAGCGTTTTCTATGCACAAGTTTGTCGTTGCTTGGAAATCATCCATGTAAACAGAAACAGTCTATCATCATTGTTTTGTCCGTATATTGCTTAATATATTGTAATGTAATTGTCATCATTGATAATGGCTTATGTAAGCCGAAAGCTTAGATAGGATTAAAAAATATGTATCAATATTGTGATTTTCTTTCTTCGTTTAATGATAATGTTATTAAGCTTATCAGACGATGTGAAAAGAATTTACATAAAATAGTTAAAACTTGTCTATATTATTTAATGAAACATGCATCTATCTATCTATATATATATATATATATATATATATATATATTAAGATTTTTATGTTTATACATTCTTTTTATAGATACAAATATTTAAGTAAATGCTCTGTTTATAATAAACAGTATTAAACAACATTTACCGGCCTGAATGTCCGAGAAATTTTCATAGAAAATATTCGTCCATTTCATAATGTGTGACACACCTAAACACCCCCCCACACACACACATATATATATATATATATATATATATATATATATATATATATATATTAGAGTATGCAGTTTATATATTATATCATAAAGAAGTAATTTATACAAATAGTTAATTAGAAATGTTTATGTGATTAATGGCGAAATCCCTTTGCTACCAAGACTTAAGGAAACAATCACAGCATTGCTAATTAATACTTTTACAAATTACTTCTTTATGATATAATGTATAAACTGCACACTCTAAAATATTAACGAAAATCAGATTCGCAGTACTCAATATTCAGAATCTTAAATTCTGTGGGAAACTGCTAAGACATTTTATTCTACAAATTTAATTATATTTAAGTCCATGTCACTTTAACTGAAAAACATATATAACAACAAAATTTCGTGGATTTATCACATTACAAAATTCAGACTTGCCACTTGATTGATTTGCACAAAAACTCTAGCGTCGCGGCATCGTACGCTCCAAAATAATATAACTGTCAATAAATAGCATAATTTACAAAAAAAAACATATTTTGGTCTACACTACATTTATTTCGTCTTGGTGTTTTGCCTGTATATGGAAAAAATTGCGCCTGAAGATGACAATTTGAAATTGTACTCAGTCCGTTAATTGCATCTGAAATCGACACAAATATAAGAATCGTATTATTCAAAGAATTAATAGTAAGTTAATGTCTCATTAAGTTTTGTTAGCGAAGTGATTTCGCCAGTAATCACATTAAACCTTGCTAATTAATTCTTTGTATAAATTAATTCTTTATGATATATATATATATATATATATATATATATATATGGAGAGAGAGAGAGAGAGAGGGAGAGAGAGAAAGGAATCGATCGATTAATATTTCTAAAACGGTTTGATGCCATGCATGACATCCATATAAAAGCAATGTAATCGATCCTGACATAGCATCTCGACTTTAGTTATTTTCTCACCGACGTGACATGGCTTCTCTCTGTCTTTTCTACCTCGATGCCTCGACTACATGAATTTAAGCGTGTAACTAGATTGCCATTTAGGTTACCACCCTGAAATAGTTAAATGTAACCGCGACTTCTACTCCAGCAGTTTCTTTTCTCGCACTTCCCGCCTGTGGAATACACTTCTGTTTACTTGCCTCCCTGCTGAATGCAATCTTCAAAACTTTAAATGCAACGTCAATCGCCATCTTCTATCTTCTTGAATCCCGTTCAGTTTTTATCCCTGTCTCATTTCCCCCTATACCCAGTTTTTTTCTCTCACTTCACTCCATCTAACCCCCTGCTTACTAGTGGCATTCCCGCCTTGCTTGGAGTGAAATATTTTTTAAAAAATGGGTGTCGATCTGATTTTTAGGTTAATGTTTTGGTCTTGTAGTAAATTTCGGTGTTGGACAAAACTACCCCATCTGCCGTTTATTCTAGGTTCAATTTCTTTATATAAATTTGTTATGATTAAACCGCACATTGAATTATTTAGTAAGTTCTTACAATGTATTAATTCAGTGTACGTGTCTTCACTGCATTCATTTCATAGTACAGTGTAACCCGGATATAAGAGAGTTGTCGGGACCGGAGAAGTCTCTTATATCCGAGTTTCTCTTATATCCGGGTTTGGTCTATTTTGTTTAGGTAAGTATGGCTCTAATTTGGGACCAGAGAAAATCTCTCTTATATCCGGGTTTCTCTTATATCCGGGTTACACTGTTTTGGAAATTGTCCTATTTCTTGGAACACTTCTTACAGGATGTTGATTTCCTGTCTAATATCCTTCTTATATGAATACCTATGAATATGAATACCTATGCCATCGAAATAATTACCTTTCTCCTCAGTACGTTGACCACGGAATGGAAAGCAATATCATTGTCTTCTATTAGTAGATTCGTTTGGGATGTGGGATTGAATATTGGAGTTTTTGGGTACCTTGATTTACTAGTGAGCCAACCAAAATGAGCTGACTCATCTTATAGTTCACCAATAGAAGTGATAACCAATCAGAAGGCTCAAAATATTCAATGCGACGTGTATAAAGGCGGCCATGTTTTTTTCCCCGAATACTGCCAACCTTTGTTCGAGAGTGTTAATCTTTAACGTTGTTTCATTGAACAGATTACGTACTACGCTGTATTCTATATTCATAGACTATGGTGAACATGGTCAACATTGAATGCTTAAATAATCAATGCTTGCAAATGCGGAGGGCCTAATCTAGGAAAGATTAAATAGAGTTCGGTTCTCATTTCCTCGTTATCATACTTCCGGTGAGGCTTTTATGGGGAGTTCAGGGTGTGTGCCATCACTGCTTCACCCCAATTCAAGATCATAGTTTCTATTTAGGAAAGGTTTATCTGATTCTACTTCTTGGAATGCTTAATAGACATCAGTGGAAGCAGGGATACTATTTTCTGTAAATATTCATTAGAGATAAGATATTTAGTGCTTAAATTGTTAGCACCCATCTCTTGATATCTCTGCTTATAGATGCGTAAAGCATAGGCCATGAAAGCATTAAATAGACTGAGGTGCCGATTTCTACCTTGTATTTCTGACAAGGTTTGAAATATTTAATCAAAAATTAAACAGACATGCTTTATAACATGACCTGATTACCGTAGATGAGATCGCATTGAGCTGACATTTAAGACTTTAATCCCACTCCTAGTGAACAATACCGCATTAAAAATGTGTTTTTATATATATATATATATATGTAGCTACACAAACTACGCGTATGTACAAACTGAGGTTGACTGATTTATCGATTTTTGCTTTGAATGCATTATAGAATCGTTAGCAATTTGGTGCTGATTCTAGCAAATCTATGAAACTGTATGTATTATCAGTCAATGAAGCGACCTGTTCTTTTTATCTCTCGAGGGCGTCGTTGCTGAAAACATAACTTTCTGTTCCATTGAACAGTAGTAATTTATCCAAAGGTGATGCTGGTTGTCATTGAATACGCAAATATCAGAAACTCTCTACCGATGATTTACAATTGCAACTTGCCAACCATTACAGGAAGAGGCACCGTTTTATGTTCGAACTCTCTTATCCAGTAACGACGATCTATGAGATGAGGTTGTTATTCATTGCACCAAGACGGAGTTCCCTGTGCAAAAAGCGCGATACTTTTACCATTGCAAATATGATTTGACGGCAGATGGCGCTACGCCCTGGTAGATTTCAGCTTTATTGTGTTTAGATTCCATTTTTTGTTTTCATTATTGCCGGATGTGTTTCGGCCAGATCCTAGAGAAATGAAGCGTGCATTGATTCGATTCGATCGAATTTATCGTGTGGAAGACATCGTTTGAGAATACATGCTGCGATAACCACGCACCATTGATAATATTTAAGCGGTTACATGATTAACTGCAAGCAACTACAACTACAGCAACAGCATTACTCATACAGTAGCGTAAGCTGAAACTACATTTGTTAACGGACCTCAAATTGAAACTATCACTACTACTACTACAGCATTTACTATGTTGACGACTAATACAACTGCTACTATTAAAACGCTTCTTAAAATCCAATAAAACTGCCACGGTTATTAATGGTAGAATTCATCTGAAAGTATAGACAATTAAACTAATTGAGGAACGAAATATTATTCTCTTTTTATTGTTATTTAATATTAAATTCTGTGCTGAAACAGTGAAAAGTGCTCTCCAACAAATAAACAAAATATTAAAAAGAAGGAAAATATTTTTGGCAATAAAGATACAAGTGCTCAACTGCTGTGTAATATCAATTCTTCTGGAAAATTTCCTCACAGATGAATAGGGGACTTGAAATCTCTTTCTACAGGAGAACTTTGTGAATACCATAAACGATACCTATGAGTAATAAGGATGTCTTAAAGAAAATCGAAACAAAACGTAAACTAGTCTTTTGCTTAAAATCAGAAAGACATTGTTGAAATTTTTAAAACGCACGATGAGAAAATAGAACTTGGAGAGTTTGATACTCATAGGAACATAATAAATTCAGGAAGAGTAAAAGACCTAAAAAGCTTGTGTAAATGAATGGCATTTATTATGTCCATGTGAGTACTAAACTCTCCAAGTTCTATTTTCTCATTGTGCGTCTTAGAAATTTCAACTATGTCTTTCTGTCAATATACATGTTGAATAATTTCTTACGACTTATCAACCTATTGTTGGTTATTTAAAGCAAACAAATATATTGGAGTGCAAGGAACGAACGGGAATGAATATTGCATTAACAAAGTTTTGATAATAACTATGATGTCTCCAGATACAAATCTTACTATTTAATCCATAGCTGAGAGGATGAGGTGGATGCCCGCAAGTGAATTTATCGAGCCCAACTGAAATTCGAATACAGTTCTATACTTACACATTTCCAAGCCGCTACACATCATACACAAACAGTATATCGACAGAGAAGGGACTAAAAAGTGATAAGGAAGGATTAGATGGAGAAAGATAGTTAGATCTGGAAACGGTACTTAAAACAATATTTCATTGATTCATTCATTCATTCATTTATCTACGGATTATCAAACCTTTTGCAGGTTATTTAAAGCCAGAAATTATTTTTAGATCATAAAATATTCTGGTGGGGATAATAATCGTCTAGTGATAAAAGTCATATTTATGGGGAGAGGTGAGTTCATATATTTTCCAAGGGTATTAAATATAACGAACCCAACTGGAATTGGAACTCGGCTCTCCGATTAACAATTCCGAGCCATTATCCATTACACCACCCGTACCTTACAACACCTGGTATTCACAAGCAGTTACCCATCTAGGTACTGAGCAAGTTCAACGTTGCTTAAAGTTGGGGATAATACGAGGACTAGTGTTTCAACATGACATGGTCGCAATTGAATTGATTATTAATTTGCTATTATGTGAAGGAACGATTCGTGAAACATGTTTAAATAATTTTTCATTCATTTGTATTAACATAAGCGTTGAGGTGTTCTCCCTTTTTTACACAAATGAATTCACCCAAGGTATAAATATACTACTGCTAGTGAATACCCAGAGGAGAACGAGAAGAACCGACCGACCGTAGCCAGCAAGAGTCATAGTGAGCAAGCACGTAGATTCAGTAAGACGTCATACAGTGATACGTCGATACCAAAGACTCTCTCTCTCTCTGTATATATATATATATATATATATATATATATATATTGCTACTAATCAGAAGAGAATAAAAATTTCGGGGACTATTTCAGACGTCATGAAGACATCTTCAACATCGATTGCGAAAATTGGACGGAAGCTAAGAAGCTACGTCTATTACTCAGAAAATTGGGAACAGAGGAATACACAAAATTTGTGGATTACATTTTGCCAAAAAAAGACAAACGATTTAACGTTTAACGAAGCAGTTACATGCCTTACGTATCTCTTCAGTCCAAAGACGTCACTTTTTCACAAAAGGTGGAAATGTCTTAACCTCATAAAAGGTAAAAATGAAGACTACTCCACGTTCGCCGCAATCGTGAACAAACATTACGACGGCTTTAAGTTGGCAGAATTAACTCCGGACAATTTCACGTATCTTATTTTTGTACAAGGGTTAGTCTCAGCCAAGGATATTGAAATGCGTAAAAGAATGCTTTCAAAATGAACCGGGATTAACACTACAAAAATTGTCAGAAGACTGCCAAAAATGTTTGAGTATAATGAAGGACTCAAAGGATCTCGAGGAATCAGGAGTAGCACACATTTTCTTGATTTTCTTCTTTCAAGTCTCTTTTTTTCATCTGTGCGGAGATTGACCACCATTCACTGCCATATAGGAGCATTGATATTACATAAAACTTCAGTACTATTTTCTTTGTTTTTGACAATATTTTTCTGTTTCTTAATATTTTTTTTTTTTTTTTTGCTTTTGGAAGGCGTCTTTCGCTATCCCAATGAGAAGTCTATGTTTTAATAAATGTTTTTATAAATGTCGCCCGACTGTAACACTTACCATTCGGTCTATGAATACTAAATGATTTCTTTATAGAAACAGATAATTTTTCAGTTGCCAAGATCTCTGTGAGAGACAATGCTAACAGATAATTAATACTGTGGTTGATAAATCTTACTTTTAATGTCATATCTCCTGAGGACGTTGGAGATCATGAATGCCTACAGGGTTTCCTTTATTATTTCTAAATTGTCTTCGGAAAGCTAATGTAATTCAGATTTTTTCTTTCTTTTATACACTAGTCCAGACAAAGCAGTCTATGCTGGTATTTAACCAATAGCTGGGAGGGGAGAAACGGATTCATTTTTTTTTTTTTCAGACGCTTTTCAGAGAAAGCGAACGTAACAGTCTACGCTAGAGTTTGAACTCGATTCACCGATTACATATTCCGCGTCAGTATCCATTGCAACAACTTGCACGTATGCCATATCTTTAAAGAAACTGTAAGCCAAATTAAGTACAACTTTTTTTTGTCAAATCGAATGTTGACTGATGAAAGAATCAATTTCGGAGATTGAGTTTCAAAGAGTTGACTATGCGTATCGATTATAAATTTATTTGACAATTGTCTGCATTGCATTGAGGAGGCTCGGTGGAGTATTGGATAGCGGCTGGGATTGAGGAATCGGAGAGCCGAGTTCGAATTTCAGTCGAATACATTCATTTTCGTTCTAATACCATGGGAAAGGTATCACTCCTCTTCTTCTACCTTCAGCTATGGGCAAATAGCAGTACAGACTTGGGTGGCAACTGTATTAGGAGAAGGAAACTTTGAATTCAAAAGATGCTGAGTGCACCAGGCCTCTGTAATCGGCCCTTCAAGTACTTTCGGTAAAAACATTCACCATCTTCAGGAATAGATGTTATTTTTGTCCTCTATTTCAGGTAAATTCGGATAAAAATTCCAAAACGAAAATAAATGATATTTGTCGAAAGATGTTTTTATAAAAAGGGTGCTCTTATTGTCAGGTAATATTTTTCAACGTGCAGGAATGCAACGCTTGATTTTTGAATATTGTAGTAATTCAAACTTTCTATTATTATAAATGTTTTTTTTGTTTTGTTTTACGTTGTCGTGACATGAACTATTGGTTCAATAATTAGAGCAATGTCTAAGAAGATTACAGACGTTTTTTTTTCTACAGATCGAATATATTTTCAAATTAATAAATAATGCAGCTTAATTAATATTGTAAAATAGTCATTCAAAGAATAAATCAATAAAATTACATAATAAAAACAAGGAACGCGTCGTTCAATAAAAGTTAATGACTTCTTAGTTTGTTAGCGAAGTTAATTCGTCTTTAATTACATTAATTTTATGGATTTATTCTTTGAATGACAATTTTGCAATATTAATTAACCTGCATTACTTTTTTAAATTGAATATATATGCTGTGGTTTCCGAGATGAAATCCGGTCCGCAATGAATGACAAACGCAGGAATGAAATATAGCAAATAAATGTATTGACGTAATAATACAATTGGTAATACGGTTAGTAGATTCAGAAATGCGGTTAGTAGCAATAATAATATATACACAGTCTGGGAAATTCAGTATCGAAGTATGACTTCCTTCTGAGTCTAGGTGCTCGCAACTGTGACTCCTACAAAGCGGTTACCTCACACTCTTACTCTCTCTATTACTCTACCTCTCGGGTATTCACCGGCAGCAGTACAAATACACACTGGGCGAGTCCACTTGTATGAAAAAGGAGTGGACCCCATAACAATATATATATATATATATATATGTTTGTGTGTGTGTGCGTTTAGGCAGCAATCCTTCTTTCTTGCACATTTCATTGAATACGACAGACAACGTTCTCTTATTTAGTTTTTTTTTTTTTACACAATTTCTCATGCGATCTAATTATTTTTTTCTTTTCAGATGATAAATTATATAAAAACTGTCCAAATGTTCTTTTACGTCCATGCAACAACAACCTATTTTCTTATTTAACAGTTAAAATATTAAATACTTGAAACTGGTTAAATATATAGCCGAAAGCGCTCGTATAAAAAGAACATTTGGACAGTTTTTATTAGTTTGGTGCAAAAATAATGACGTAATAATGTCGTTTTTTGACGTTAAAAAATACGTCAAAAACGACATTATTACGTCATTATTTTCATCATTTAATATAATTTATCATCTGAATAGTAAAAGAAACTTATTAGATCGCATGAGAAATTGTATAAAAACTAAATAAAAGCACCTTGTCGGTCGTATACAATGAAATGTGCATATACATACATACATACATACATACATACATACATACATATATATATATGTATGCTATTGGAGAAGTTTTGAAATGTTTGTCAAACTTATTTCTCCTCTTCGTGTAAATAATCCAAGCTGTATGTTGATAGATATAATCCAATGATTATGCCGAATTTTATTTCCTTCTCATCATGGTAATAAAACAAATCCGAACACAGAATAGAATTTGCATACGAAATGGAAGAACAAAATTCCTTACCCTTTCTAGATATCAAGCTACACCGCATTAACAACAGTTTAAAGTTTACCGGAAATCAACCAACGAAAATGACATCCGGTTCTACCTAAGTGAACTAACAAGGTGCAGCAAGGATTATTTACACTAAGAGAAGAAATACATTGAAGACACCCCTCCATATATATATATATATATATATATATATATATATATATATATATATATATAAAAGCTTAAACACTAATATTCCATGGTTATAATTTATTACACTGGAATCGTAATTACGATCCAATTCATCAGGCCTACAAATTCAAAAAGAAATCGGAAAAATAACTCTGGGGATAAAAAATAAAATTTAGTGAGAGTGTATGTATGAGAGTGGGGGGCGAATATATTAGGTTGGTGCAAAAATAATGACGTAATAATGTCGTTTTTTGACGTTAAAAAATACGTCAAAAAACGACATTATTAGGTCATTATTTTTGCACCAACCTAATAAGTAGTAAATGAAAGCTTTAGAGAGGGGTAACGGACGAGAGAAGCACAGGAAGGCCTAAAAGTAAAGGCGGGGATTAAAATTTAACAGAGAGAAGTTTTAAAGAGAGGAGTTAAATGACGGTTTAAATGAGTAAGATACAGATAAATATGAATTTATGTAAGTTTTTTGTAGTACAAAATTTAAGGATAGCTAGGAATAAGCATGATTTATATGGCATTTTATGTGTATATTTTAAAAGCTAAAAAAAAAACAACCGGTTTCTTCGCAGCCTTATCAAGTTTATTTCTGGCATATAAAAAATAAGCGGGTAAACGTGTGAATTTAATTGATATTAATGATAACTCATGGGAAAAAAAAGTATATGAATTTCAAGAAAGCTAAAGTCCAATAACATTCAGACCCACGGAAGGCCCACAAGATCTGATATACAGTGACTCTAGAACCTTGAGGCGATCTGAGGAGTGGGACCTCGATAAAATCGACAAACGGTCCACCCTAAAATCTAAGACACAATTCTTACTATTTATAACATGATCTGCAATAGAAGAGCCAGAAGTATTAATTAGTTGGCTTTTCCTGGCATCTGGATCCAAAATACTGGGGTGGGGGGTAAATGTTGTTTTATTCTCAGATCCAAACGTTGAGACGTCCTCCCTATGTAGTCGAGTCCTCAACTGCACTTATATTTATAAATCACTGAATTAACATGATGGAAGTAGGGAAGGACATCCTTACGAATGGAATAGAAAATAGGACGGGTAACAAATATTACCAGAACATCAGCCAAAAAATAACAGCTATTAATCGCTCGGGAAATTCGTCTAGCTAAAGACTCACCCTCTGAACCAAGAAAGGGAAGACGCAAATAAAGTGGACATTTTCTTTAACAAAATGCAGCTTAACCCTACGAAATTTATTGATGACGTCATGGATAACAGAATCTAAAACTCCCAAAGGATATCCATTTTTAGAAAGTGTCATCTTAATAAAATCAGTTTCATCGCAGAGAATGCTATCAGGACCATTAGTTCTCATTAATCTCAAATAAATTTACACGTTTATTTTTTTTATATTCCAGGAATAAAATTGATAAGGCTGGGACGAAACCGGTTGTTTTTAGCTTTTAAAATATACATTAAAATGCTATATAAATCATGCTTACTAATGTCTGCTCAGCATAGTTGCAATATAAGCTACAGGTTGGCTCTGTGGGCGTTGAACAAACACAAACGTGCCTGATGGAAAGTGAGAAAAGAAAAACAAAGTAAAAGAGATTAAGGAAAGAAAAAATGGCGACTGAAGTCAAATTTAAATTTTTGAATGATTTTTTTTTTAAATTTAAACAAGCGGGAAACCGGAAGGTAGTTCCAGAGATGATAAGTGAAAGCAAATAAAATGTTAGAATAGAAGTGGCGGTTGTATCTAGCCTGTTCGACAGTAAAACAGTGAGACCTAATTTCAAATAAAGTAACCGGCCTTCAATTCATGTAGTCGAAGCACCGGAGAAAAAAGCTCATCAGAAAAATGCAAATATTTATAGAAAACACAGAAGGCAGCCATGTCTCGTCAGTGAGAATGTGATTGAAGTCGGGATATCAGGTCTAGATTGATTACATTCAATCAGTTATATGCCATGCGTGATACACTCTTAGGCGATCATGTATCTTTCGATACATGACTGACGAGGCAGATTTTTTTCCCGCAGTAGGCCGCCATTACTTTCAGCGGTAGACCAGTTGCCATCCAAGGCTATAGAACTCGGTCTGTCCTGCTATTTACCCATAGCTGGAGGGAGAAGAATAGGATTCATACCTTTCCCAAGGGTACTAGCACATAAGTGAATGTAATGGATTCGACTGGAATTCGAACTCGGCTCTCCGATTCCTCAATTCGAGCTGATATCCATTACTGCACCGTAACTTTACAGATATTTTTTTTTTAATTTTGTCAACAATTTCTAGATATTCAGCAAGAGCAACATACTAGATATGACAGCTGTCTTCAATGCACTGATGAATGATATGCTTATAACAATGCAAGATGGATTCTGACGCGAAAAAATGTCTTGCGCGACACAGTGGACCAACTTTCCTGAGTAATAGTCGCTCTACTTAATGTCAGTGAGTCCAAGAAGGCGTAAAGTGTTGCTCTCCTAGAGTTTAACATCAGCTATTCTGAAGGCAGACAGAAAATATTATCTTTAGTGATTAAATGAAATTTTTGAACATTGTAGTTGCTAGGGATGCAAGAAATCCGAATGGATTTCCAAAGTTAAGAAGTACGACGAAAGAAACTATTAGAATAGAAGCTGCGGTTGTATCTTGCTAGTTTAACAGTAAAATGTTGAGACCTAGTTGCCAATCCAGTAGCAGGCTTATTTTCATGAAGCATAGGCATTAAGGAAAAATCCATCAGGGCAGTTGCCATGAAAATATTTGTAGAAAAGTCAATGGGAAGATCTTTGCCTTGAATGTCTCAAGACCACCAGACCAAATATGGCAACATTATTCAATGCAAGGACGAATGGTACTCGGTTGCCCGACTGTTGTGAATTTTTACCACACTGTGTTAAATTCAGTAAATATTAATACACTTAATAAACACAAATATACATATATTGATACACCATTTTCCTATCTATCTATCTATCTATCTATCTATCTATCTATCTCAGTCTGTCCCTATCTATCTATATATCTATCTCATCCTGTTCCTATCTATCTGTCTATCTCAGTTTATTCCTATCTGTCTATCTATCTCTCTCTCTCTCTCTCTCTCTCTCTATATATATATATATATATATATATATATATATATATATATATATATATATATATATATATATGTCAGTCTGTTCCTATCTATCTATCTATCTATCTATTTCAGTCTCTTCTTATCTATCTATCTATCTATCTCCGTCTGTTCCTATCTATCTATCTGCCTGTTTTCCATTCAATAAATGTTGTATAAATGGCCACCACCTAATTGCACTTAAAGGTCACGCGGTTCAATGTCTATATCAATAGATTCACTTTAGTGCCTATCATTTTCCTCCATCTTCGTTCTTAGCCCGCGAGCCTTTTCTCTATTCGCTTGTCCGTGGTGTTTCTCGCTTGAAGAATATAAGTTTAATAGTTGATGAAAACGGCGCCTTCGGGCTACAGACGCGGAATAATTCACATCGCTATTTATTATTTAAAAGAAAAAAAACGGTAATGTCATCATTGAAATTAACCGCTTCCACCAACGAACACCGTTCTTCTATCTATAATCGTTCCTGTAATAAAAAAAAACAAACAAGATAGCCCGCTGCGCTTCGACCAACAACAAAACTAATTTTTATTTAAAGTTCATTAAATATTTTTATTGGAATTTCCTCAGTTTATTATTAGATTAACTGAGCTGATGAATTAGTTTTCCGGAAATGGAGTCTCTTGGTACGCATCTTTAGACACGCTCTTTAGCTGGCTGAGAAGTAGTGTCCGGGTTTTTAATTCGTTACCATAGTTACTGCTCACGCCGCGTAACTGCTTAGCGTCTAATCGAAGTATAGTAATATAAGAGGGTCGATCAAAAACTGTAGCCAATTCGTTTTTCAATTATATCATAACTTATAATAATAATAATCATACCTATTATCAAATGCGTTCGGAGGATCGTAAGCACGTTTCCTGTTTGCATGTACACCGTTTATTTCCGGTAAGGATTACAGATGGCTACAATATCTTTCCCGTTTGAATCAGGCTTTCCTCGTAATTCAAGCAGCTCTTTACGTCGACCTTTATCATATGCGTTCGTTTAAGCTCGCTGTCGGCGGCACCCGCTCGCATTTGAGCCTCGCGATCGTCATCCTCTTTCCATATTCCCTTTCCCCCTGCTGGCGGTGGTGGAGATGGCCGTGAAGGTTCAGTCTACTCCTGAAGTGTCGTGAGCAGCTGTCACAGAAGAGTGCAGGTGGGAGAGTCGAAGAAAGTGAAGTCTGACGTGGCCATTCATGTGAATTTGATTTTGTTAGACAACACTTCGCAACGGAGAAGCCCACACACTTGACCAGAAGTACCTCCCCGAACTGGTTCAAAGGGGATTGATACATGCGAGATCTGACAAACGTGGTTGCATCGGCCTGTCGTATGCGTAGTCTGGCGATATACGCCTTGGTTACGCCATCCCGACTGTCGCTACCCTCTTTCGCTAGTTTGGCTTTAAGATCGTATAGATCTTTGCCTATTCCCCCATTGGGGTATTCGGGGGATGTTCCCGTACACTCTGGTCCCTCCTCATCGATATTACCGCCATGGGTGTCCCTACAGGAATTGGAACTCCAGACAGCTTCGCTCTTTGGATGACTGGGATAATCATGCCCTCTACCATGACAAAGAACAACACTATATATTTTACAGGGAATGTCGGAGTGAACAGTTCGTTATCAAAGGTACCCCTGTGATTTATTATAACTTTTGTTGCGGATTGTAGTTGAGTGAAAATGGATCAAAAGGTAATTTATGTAAGGCAAACATTATACGTGCTTATTATGCATTATCCCACAACACGTAGATCAAATAAAGAATATAAGGACAATTTGCATTGCAAGAAATTACTAAAAACACAGTGGTTAGAGATCCAACAATAAAGAGATTTATATATATACAATAGATATACATGCAAGGATAACAATGTTTGTTGATTGTGGCAATTGATACAAGGTTATGAAGAATGTTCATGCAGAAATTTGGTCCATAAAAGTTAATGGTTTTGATTTGTTAGAAAAATTAAAATAATTTGGTTTCTGTAAAGAAAAATCTCAAATGTGTTCGTTAAAATACTAGTGTGTATGCGTGTGTTACTTGTTAGTTAGAATTTACGTTGTGAACAGTTGTTTGCCTTTAACTGATAGGCTAAATTGATGAATTGTACAATAAGACTTTGGTGTTTAAAAATCGGCTCCAGGGAGATCGGCGGGAAAAAGAATCTGTTTCGCCTTTGCTACAGTTTAATGTTTCTTAACCAATAGAAGATTGAATTTATAGAAACGAAGTGGTGATTGGTTAAGGTTTTCTGGTGGGGAAGAATACATCTTTCCGAAAGGAGTGGGAGGCTAATGTGGAAGATTCCACACTTTAATTACAATAATAGAAAATAATCAATAAATAAGAAAAAAATAAAAGCATAAATATGTATACACACTTCAGGAAAGGAAACATTTTCATAGATATTGTAATACTACATGTATTCAGGAATCACACGATTAATACAAGTTACATTTGAAAACTACAATCATGGGAGATGCTCAAAATGGTCGCCTTTAGCATCTAAACATTTATTCGTACGGCGAACGACTGCTTGGGCAATGCTGGCTAAAATGTCTGTTGGGATTACTATACATGCATTTTCAATTTTTTGTCTAAGGGACGGCAATATAGTCAGTTTTCTGCGATATACAACATTGTTTAGAACTTGTTGTTGCAGGAGCCATGAGGGTAAAATGCCATCTGACAAGAAAATACGACAATAAAGAGCATTATTGCAATTTGATAAAAATACGAAAGAAAAGATTTTCTTTTTCGGAAGTGTGTATACATTTTATGGTGGACTGTGTATAACATTTTTTATTACCGTAATATAATGCGCACTGTATGAAACACACTTAAACACACACACACACGCATACATATATATATGATATATGAAAAGGATGAGAAGCTCTAAAAATAGTCTGCCCAAAAGCTGCTTACTGGTAGAAAAGTGATCGATGCCATAAGAAATTGCTGAGCTTCAATATTAAATCAAAACCGTCTGTTCGCCTGACGATTGCGTTCAAACGCATGAAACTAGCAGTCGTGGCCAGTCACTGTCTACCTCGATTTTAATTTAATATATATATACAAACAACACTGGAATGCAACACGGCTCTCCGTTCTCTTATTCCAATCTGCTAGCTATTATACTAACGCACATCCAACAATACTTATTATTTTTATTATTAAATATTATTATATATTACTCACGGAGAATACACCACACATACTTCGGCCGTAGCAGCAGTGGTGTATCTCGGGGAAAGTAGCCCAACCACCTTTATGTTAGTTTGAATTCTGTTTTCCTTCTTGATGGGTTGCCAACCCAGTATGTCTTACTTTTATTATAATATATATTAAATTAAATAATATAAAAATATATAATAATATTTCTAAAGATTTTTTAAAAGCATAATATTTTTTTTAAAATCAACATTACACCCCAAAACGTTTGCGGTTTCTCTCTTCTTTATATATATATATATATATATATATATATATATATATATATATATATATATATATATATGTGTGTGTGCGCACGCGCGTGTTTGTGTGTGTGTGTGTGTGTGTGTGTGCGCACGCGCGTGTTTGTGTGTGTGTGCGCGTTTGTGTGTGTGTGTGTCATTCAGCATTTGTATTGTTGAATGTGCGTTGGTATAATAGCCACAAGATTGGAATAAGAGATTGGAGAGCCATGTTCGTATTCCAGTATAGCTGGTCACTTACACTTACGCGCAAAAAATACCTTAGGAAATGCATGAATCCATACTAGGTTGGCAACCCATCAAGAAGGAAAACAGAATTTAAACTAGCATAAAGATGGTTGGGCTATTTTCCCCGAGATACACCACTGCTGCTACGGCCGAAGTATGTGTGGTGTATGCGTACTCTGATATCATTAGGATTCATTAAGTAATTTCTCATTTGTGTTGGTTATATATTCTCCGTGAGTAATTCAGGATTCTGTCTATACAATTAATTATATTGTCACATGAAAGAAAAAACTCCGATGTTTTTAATCGATAAAACACGAACATCTAAATCAGATAAACATCTAATATGACAGGACCTTCTTACAGATAAGCATCATGGCTTCCGCGTGTCTAGGTCAACTGCTGATGTATTAACGGTTATTGATGAGTCTATCAAGATTCAGATAAGAATGGCGAAGCTAGAAACATTGCTCTGGATATCTCAAAGGCAATTGACAAAGTTTGACATAGAGACTTCTTCACAAGTTAGAAGATTATGGTGTTTCTGGACGAAATTTTGATCTGATTCATTCTTTCTTATTAAATTGCAAAATGAAAGTTATCTGGAATGGCCACTCTTCTTAATCTTTTTGCATTAATGCAGGTGTCACGGGTTGATCTATTGTTGAACCTACGCTCTTCCTAATTTTCATCAACGGTATTTCTGATGTCACCAATTATCAACTCGGTGTCTACACCCTTGTGCAATTTAATTGAAACAAAACGAATAATTCCATTAATAATTAATATTTTTCGTATTTTTCCAATGAAACATGACCTATGTTAGTACTTCGTATGTCCATTCCATGAAATTGTTCCTTGCACGTTGACCACAGATACTCGATTGGATTAAAAGATTAGAGATTACAGGCAATCTATAACACTTTGATATGCTCACTGGTAAGGCTTTCCAGTGTGTTCGTGCAGCGTTACAATTTTCGTACTCCTTAGAGTAAAGTTCATCGCGGGAAATGGCCGTAGGACAACTAATCGACAGTCGAGACAATATGCGTCTGGACCTTGATAAAATCTGATGTATTCACGTAAGACACAATATATTTCAAGGCCAAACAAATTTCATCACACACCCTGAAAGTAGATTCATATTACTACCCACCACTGTAAATGAGCTAATCTGAGGAAAAAATAGAAATCGATTACACCCTGTCACTTCAGTGGGTCAAAAGCTGACCGTATGGTGAAAGGAAGGAAACTAAAGGAAACTAAACAGGTTGTTTCAATTAATTTGGACAAGGGTGTATGCTGACGATACAACTATTTATACCTTAATGATCGATTCGATAAGATCAAGTGGACAACTGATCTAAAAAAAAAAAGAAAATGGCCTGGAGCCTGTTGTTAACTGGAGCAAGAACCGACTTGTTACTTGCGCCTCCAAAACAAACCTGCTCTCATTTAATCTTCTTTTTGTTTTATTTTAGCATGATCAATCCTAATGTCCAGGAGAGTAAGTCTTTTGCACCTCCTCGGACCAATGTTTTCATCTAAAACGAAGTGGAAATAATATACTGAATCAATTGCTAGGCCTACTGCTAGACTTTTTTTTTTGCCACAAATCTATGTTACACATTTATAAGACTACCATTCGCCCATGTTTAAAATATTGCTGTCACATTTAGTATGGTGCTCCCACTATGCATTTAAAGATTCCTGATAAAAGTCAAGACGAATCTGCAATATTATTGTCCCTTATCTTGCATCTTGGCTTCATTCATTTTTCCACTGCCGTAACGTCGATGTCCTGTGACTTTTTAGAAATATTTTCTGGGTAATTATCCGGCTGAACATTCCTCTTTGAAATCTAGACTTTATGAATTTAAACGTACTACTAGAGTGGTCACAGCGTTTTAAAGTTAAAATTGCTAGATGCAACCGTAAGTTCTATGCTAGCAGTTTCTTCTCTCGGACTTCTTGCTGGTGGAACTCTCTGATCGCTTTCCAGTCAGCTTTGATTTTTAAAAATGAAAATAAATGCACTGTCAATCGTTATCTTCTGTCTTCTTAATTCTTGTTCTTTTTTTAATCATTTCGCCCCAAGCAAAGGCGACCACCGCAAGTGAAAGAGAATGAAAAGGCTTTAGAAGAAACCATAAACTCAATCTCTACTTAATATTTTATTTTTCTCATATTCTCTCACACGCAGAAACACCTTGCGTCTTAGCGGCATTATTGCCTCGCTTAGCGTTAAATAATTTAAAAAAAATCAGTAATCTCGCAATTCATTCCAATATGCTTTCTTACTTCGTCGAAGGTCCACTTGAGCCAATTTCGAGAAAATAAAATAATAAAATAAAATAAAATAATAAAATAAAATAATGAAATAGTCATACAAATAAATGAAAAAAAATAATGAAATAAAATAAAATAATAAAATAACAAAACATAGAAATTAAATTTGGCTAACGGAACCCAATTAAAATCTACAAGTTTCACTATTTGACAACTTTATTTATAACGAGTTTAAATCTACAGCCACAGCATGTCAGCAATGTTTAAACTAATTTTGCAATTTTATGAATCATATTTTCTCCGTGAGAAATCTCAGATTTCTATCGATATAATTAATTCTATTGTTGCATTTAAGAGAAATTCAAAATTTAAATTATTAAAAGTAAAAAAAATATTCAAAATAACTAAATCGCCTACTACTGTGAAAAGCTGACGGAAATATTGGAGTATATTTTCCTATTTCCAAGTATATTGATTATAGTTTTCTGCATGCTTAAATTAAGAATGTATCTATACAATTCAGTATAACGTCATTCTTAAATCCCTAATATTTTAATTTTACAAAAAAAAAAAGCTAACTCTCAACAAAAAGTAATGAATTAGTAACTTTTTCTCGCAACTTATTATAAAAACATGTTCCATTTTTGTTGTGAATAATGCCTCCTGGCATCATAACTCGAGTGTATTGAGGAGATCAGCCTGCGTAACTGATATATATCTAAAAACATATTGTTAATATTGTAGAATATGTAATTGAAGTTTATTTTATCAAAAGTTATAAATAAATAAATTTATACATACATATATATATATATATATATATATATATAGGCTGTCCAAAAGTTCGTGTGCACTTTAAAAGTTTATAACTTGATTTGTATTTGCGATAGAAATAATTTGTAAAAAGGATTAGAAAGAAGTAAATCTATATTTTTTAAGGTTTTATTGAAATTTTATTTAAATTTCCACATGTCCTCCATCATTAGCAATACAAAGGGTAATACGATTTTGCAGTTCACGGAAAACATTTGCCAACTGAGTGACAGTAATGCCTGAAATCACATTAGTTATTTTAGCTATACTTAAAACTAGTTACATTAAACTTTATAACATTTTTTACCGATTATTTCTCTCGCAAATGCCAATAAAGTTATAATTTTTTAAAGTGCACACGAAGTTTGTGGACACCCTGTACATATACACGCGCACAAACACACGCATATATATATATATATATATATATATATATATATATATATATATATATATATATATATATATATATATTGAATATAAGCTCTTTTAGCGCTAGAGGGCGTCGTCAGTGATGTTCTGGAGATGGATCATTGGGCATATTGACCTCACCAAATCGACCCCTTCAGAGCTGATCAGACTGAAACAATATTTATTTATACGATATGTATAAAATGTGGCACAAGGCCAAATAGGGGGTTGGGGAATGATGGTCATCTTCTGTCTTAAATCTAAACTTAGCTAGTCTCAGACATGGGCCCAAACACACCAACGATGTTCCAATCACCAAAACAACACATTCACTCCTGCCTTTCTTACTACGTCCACCATAATACCTCAGATACTCTATGAAGTCCTAACTAGTCCCCTTATGTACAAATATTGTTCTTGGGGGGAGAGTCATAAAATAATAATTTTTAAAAAGAACCCCAAATGATTATATACAATATGACTTAAAAATATTTACAATGAAAACAAAACAAAACTGTGTTAGTAATAACCCCCTCCCACCCACAAACCATAAATGTGTCAGAAACCTCAGTTAACTAGACGAAATCAATGCGGGACTAAGAAAAATAAGAAAAAACATTCATTCCTCACAAGTATTCACACAGACACACACATTCATACACAACAACAAATACGAAAATCACACACACGAAACGAAACGAAAGGCGCCCCGCATCCACCAGAGAACTGACGTCACTGACCACATAAAGAGGGGAGATGGGCAATTAAACAAAAGAAAAATAGGGACAGAAATAAAAGGGACCAATGCGCATGCATACCCTAGCTAAGTTTACCAGAAAAAAAAGGGAAAACTAAAGATTAAAAATAGAAAACCTAGTCTAACCTAAAATCTGGGTGGGTTGCCTATGTTCAACCCTGTTAGGACAAAATCCTGTACCTAACCGACATCCAAGTGCCACTCTAGGTCAGCCCCTTTCACTACACATTCGCGCAAGATTCACCCACCTTTTGCCAAATTCCGATGAGGTGAGCCGCCGCTTTTCCGTCCTAATCTTGACTTTAAACTGATGCTTAAAGAACAAGATCAGTTGGGAAGAGGCGAACTTCTCGCCCTCATGGAATCCCTTCTGAGGCGTCGTCCAAATCACGACTCTCATAATCCCTAGTAAGCAACAGAACACATAGTGTTCAGCCTTCGTCAATTGCGGCACCACATTGCTACAAACAGAACTGGCTTCCAGGACAAAGAACTTTCCCTGCAGCATGCGAACCATGAGGCCTTCAACAAACTTGCACAACGGCACTACCGTCTTGCACTGAAAAAAGGCGTGACCAATGGTCCCGACTTCCCCAGTACAGCGACGACAGTTTGGATATTTCTCCAAACCTGCTGAACAAAGTCTCTTGCCGACCCAGAGGGCCCCACGAATCATCAGCCAGGTGAGTGATGCCTCATCATTATTGAGACATTTCAACCCAGGCGCCCATGGCCATATCGAGCGAGCCTCCTGCTTCGTAAGACCGAGCTCGTCGATCAGATCATCTTGAACGGAGCCCCTAACTAACACTTGATACAATGCCTTACGAGACAACGCCTGGGCGTCGGAGAGGCCATCCATCGTCCGTAAAAGGAGCTTCAAAGCACTACGACATTCGCGGTAGAAGGAGGACTCGCCACGAGGTCTACGGCCGGCCTCCTCCTCGCACGAGTGCACACTTCTCAGGGATGGGAAATGTTTTCGGACATCTTCTTTCCAAAAGGTGCCCACCTCATCCAATCCGCGACACATTCGGTCTAGAAAGGTAATGCGAAGCATATATTGACGAATCTCAATGCTAGGCATACCCAGACCGCCCTCAGAGGGATGAAGGCAACAGATCTCGCGACATACCATAGGGGCCTTGTCTCTCCACAAGAAAGAGAACAAGGTCCGGACTAAAGACATTAGTCTGGCATACGAGAGTGGAAGCACAGAGAGTCGGTAAAGGAGGATCGGATATATGTGTGAAACACATACCTCCGCCCTTCCCTTCAGGGAAAGTCTCCTCCGAGACCACAGATTAACCGCGATACCGGCCTTCCCTTGCACCTCCGACCAATTCATTTTCAACTGGAGATCAGGACCGAACCAGAACTTGATCGGCCCATCCGTCCAGAGGAAAGGTCCGGGAAGAGAAACTCCCTTCCACGCACCCAACCGCAAGCCCACAGACTTATCGCGGTTGATCTTGGCCCCTGTCACCATCTCATACCCACTGATCTCTTCGCTGACTTCGTCAATCTCGGTTCTGCTCGACACAAGAACCGAAACGTCGTCAGCATAGGCGGAATACCTGGCTGAGGTGGAAGCCCCAGGCAGGGAAATTCCGCGCAGGACCGGATTCGCCTTTAACTTGCGAAGGAATGGTTCCAACGCAAGAACGTAAAGCAGAGGCGAGAGCGGACAACCTTGACGAATGGAGAGAGACAATACGAAAGGCTTCGATCTTACCCCATTCACTTCCACCAGCGCACCGGGGGTCGCATACAAAAGTCGGATCCAGGAGCGAAAGTCGGCTCTGAAACCGGCCGCCGAAAGGACAGCCTCCAGAAATCGATGGTCAACCCTATCGAAGGCCTTGGACTGATCTAAATTGATCAGCGCGGCTTCACTGTCGACTTGTTCTAAGATCAAGCGTACCATATGAAAGTTATCCTGAATAGTCCTACCCTTCACAGCACAAGTCTGTTCAGGGCCAATCAGACTAGACAGGACAAGCTGCAAACGGTTGGCTAAGATCTTCGCCAAAATCTTTAAGTCAGTGTTTAACATCGTTAAACGGCGAAAGTACCCTAACCCATCCCCACCGTTCTTGTCCTTACGCAGTAACTTGATCACACCCCTGGTGAAGCGTTGAGGTAAAGACCCCTGCTTCATCCAGTGGTTGTAAATCAGTTCCAGCAAAGGAACAAAAACGTGCGACATCCTCAAGTAAACTTCGTAGGGATGACCATCTAATCCCGGAGACTTATCCAGGCCAACCTGCTTCAGCGCTTCCCAGATCTCCGACTCTGTAATGGGACCCTCGCACCTAGCCGCTTCAGCTGCCGAGAGGCAGGGAAAGTCAGCTAAATAGGCGTCGAACTGAGCAGAGCTCAGACCGGGCTCCCTGGTGAATAGATCCTGAAAGTAGTCCCGAAACAGCTCACATATGCCCGCGTTTGTAGTCACGGTCCGCTTATCCGGCAACGTGACGCATGCTATATGTCGCTTAGACGCGTTTCGATTTTCCTCTGCCCTCATGTTGGAAGTCCCCACCAAGTTGTATTCTGAACATGGCGGATTTCCTGGATAAGGCGAAAGGTTACGCCCATCTTGTAAATAAAGATGGGTTCGTCGATGTTGTCCAGGAACTCGATGTGTTCAAAAAAAGAATGGTGACCGTTTTTGTGGTGGACAAAAAAAAACAAAAAATTTGTCGCTCCACTAAAGACACAGTGATTAAATCACTTTTGTCCCTGGGGATAAAACCCCAAAGAGTAATTAAGGGTACAGGGTTCTTCATGTGGGACATACTGCTGCCCACACCAGAAGATTGCCTGGCCATGGCAAAAAAAGAATTGATCACGAAAGATCTAATACTAAGAACAGAGTACGAAGGCCGAAGACGGACCAGGGTGGCCGTGTTCGAGGTTCCTCCTCAAATTTCGGGAGAGCTCTTGGCTGCATTTTTTATGCAGTACGGCCAAATTTTAGGGGCTCTCTCCGACAATTTGAACGGGGGATGGACTTTTGATATCATGCTGGATCAAGAGGCCTTCAAGTCCGTCCCCAACTGTTTGGTGTTTGGTGACCGGAAAATGCCGCTCATAGTGACCGGTAGGAGACCAACTTGCTGGAGGTGTAGAGAGACCGGTCACCTTTCCTCCTCCTGCCCAGGGAAGAAGGCCCCTGGAGTTCCGGTCACAGGCGACCAAAATACCCCCTTGGCCGACAAAGTAAAATCCGCGGCGCCTGTAGTGGGCCTAGCTGCGGGGCGGACCGTTGGGGAAAATCCCTCGGTTGGGTCCAGACCCACATTACCCCCGAAACCAACGCCTGCCACAAGTGTGGTTAAGGAGAAGGATGAGGGGGAATGGCGCCTCGTGGTTAGGGGCAAGGGGAAGACCCAAACAGCGGTTCCTCAGTCCCAACATGACCCCGGGGACATTGTCACCTACAGCCCCATTCCCTCTACCAGCTCTGAGGGCGACGCCTCGACGTCTTATGCAGATACAGCTACTGAGTCACAGAAACTGAACGAACCAAGCTGGCAGAAAATCCTGGACCTCAAGAAATTGTGAGAAAAATTGGAGGCTAAGCGGGCTAAAAATAAAAAATCGCTGGGGGCACCGGGCCCCCTATCCTCTGCCCCGTCTTCCCCTCCATCAAATTTCATAAAACCACCTCCGCCTAAATCTCTGACAAACTCTCCTGCAAAATCTCTTCATTCCTCCAAACCTTCACCCGTAAAAACACCTTCCGGCATGACACCTTCTACAACACCGAAAGACACACCCATGCAAACTCCGGCACAGTCTCCTCAAAAGAAACGAAATAGAAGCCCCGATACTCTTCCAGTCTCTGATAAGAAAAAAAAAGAAAATAAAACCACCATATCTCCCGGGAGAAGACGTCTGCCGCGTATCCCGGGATCAGACTGACAGGGTCTTCGGGCAGACAAAAAACCCGATGCCCTTAAAAGTTCTATGGAACTTCCGGCACATAAAGGGCGTAGATGTGGAGGTGCCGGAAAATTTTAAGGCCCGGAATCAGCTAACCGTCGTGAGGACTGGCCCGGGTACGCGGGAGATATGGGGCATGATAGAGGAGGCTAAGGCCTCCTTGAAAGTGGTGCCCCCAGCAGTAGTTCTCCTAGAAGAAAACTTAGATGAATCAAAGAAGTGTAAAGGGAGGGTCCCTCTTTATGTTCACCCATCTCTTTATAGGGCTCTTAAGTTAACCTATCCCGCGGACATCGGTGGCTTGTCTCAGAGTGATACGCTCGATACTGAGATGATTTCAGGTTCGATGGGACAAGCTGTCGGTGTCCTCACCCCAGCCATGTTCTATCCTGAAGGACAACCCTAATCGGCTTCACGATGGCTCTCTGGTTAGCCAGTTTAAATGTCCGGGGCCTGAGGTCCGAGTCTCGCAGGGCGAGGCTCACTCGTGACCTTCAGCGCCTCGGGGTGAATGTATGTTGTATACAAGAGACCCGGTTTTCTTCTCATGATCGTGAGGACATACTGTCTAAGGGGTTCGCCCTTTATTCAGCATGTTTTGATGGTCGTTCGAGGGGTGTCTCTTGGCTAGTGAGCAAGTCTTTGAAGGCTGCTTGTACCCTTGTCTTCGCGGATCTGGCGGGCAGACTTTGCGTCCTGGATGTTACCATAAAGGATAAGGTTCTACGTCTCATTGGGGTTTATGCGCCCAATATCCATTCCGAGCGGCCTGCTTTGTTTCGGCAGATCGCGCCGTTCTTGACGACGTCTCGTCGGGTAGTTTTAGCGGGGGATTGGAATGCCGTCCTTGACCCCGATATAGATCGTATAGGGCATAAACAAGGTACTAACAACCCGGATGTGAAACCATTTCGGGACTTTATCGATCGGTTTGATCTGGTCGATAAGTTCCGGATTGAACACCCTCGGGAGGTAGCATGAACTTGGACAACTAGTGGCAACTCGGCTCCTGGGACGCTTGCGAGCTACCTGGACCGAGTCTTAGTTAGGAGAGTCGATGTAGGGCTCTTAGGGTGTCCAAGTTTCCATTACATAGTTTATACGGATCATAGGCTTGTCCGGGTCCGTGTAAACTTAGATAAGCCTAAGGTTAGATTGGCTGGTTACTGGAAATTGAACTGTTCACTTTTTGGTGATCAGGGTTTCCGGGACCAGCTGTTACTAACCATCCAAAGGGAATTGACGGGAGCGGTTGTGGGAAACGCCTGGTGGGGAAATCTTAAATCTAAAATTCGAACGTTTGCTGCCGATTTTAGTCGTCGACTCAATCTAGATAGATTAGCGGCGAAAACTGCTTTAGAAGATAAAGTCGATCGGGCTGTGAAATCCCGTGTTAGTGGGGACATAGCTTTAGCTAAGGCAGAGTTGTCCTCCTTGCTTATCAAGAATGATCAAGCTCTGGTAGTTAGGGCTAGGTTAAAAAGAATGTCTTCTGAGGCAACGAATATGGCCGCTGAACTGCGTGCGTCACGTTGCCGGATAAGCGGACCGTGACTACAAACGCGGGCATATGTGAGGTCTTTCGGGACTACTTTCAGGATCTATTCACCAGGGAGCCCGGTCTGAGCTCTGCTCAGTTCGACGCCTATTTAGCTGACTTTCCCTGCCTCTCGGCAGCTGAAGCGACTAGGTGCGAGGGTCCCATAACAGTGTCGGAAATCTGGGAAGCGCTGAAGCAGGTTGGCCTGGATAAGTCTCCGGGACTAGATGGTCTTCCCTACGAACTTTATTTGAGGTTGTCGCACGTTTTTGTTCCTTTGCTGGAACTGATTTACAACCACTGGATGAAGCAGGGGTCTTTACCCCAACGCTTCACCAGGGGTGTGATCAAGTTGCTGCGTAAGGACAAGAACGGTGGGGATGGGTTAGGGAACTTTCGCCCTTTAACGATGTTAAATACGGACTTGAAGATTTTGGCGAAGATCTTAGCCAACCGTTTGCAGCTTGTCCTGTCTAGTCTGATTGGCCCTGAACAGACTTGTGCTGTGAAGGGTAGGACTATTCAGGATAACCTTCATATGGTATGCTTGATCTTAGAACAAGTCGACAGTGAAGCCGCGCTGATCAATTTAGATCAGTCCAAGGCCTTCGATAGGGTTGACCATCGATTTCTGGAGGCTGTCCTTTCGGCGGCCGGTTTCAGAGCCGACTTTCGCTCCTGGATCCGACTTTTGTATGCGACCCCCGGTGCGCTGGTGGAAGTGAATGTGGTAAGATCGAAGCCTTTCGTATTGTCTCTCTCCATTCGTCAAGGTTGTCCGCTCTCGCCTCTGCTTTACGTTCTTGCGTTGGAACCTTTCCTTCGCAAGTTAAAGGCGAATCCGGTCCTGCGCGGGTTTTTCCTGCCTGGGGCTTCCACCTCAGCCAGGTATTCTGCCTATGCTGACGACCTTTCGGTTCTTGTGTCGAGCAGAGCCGAGATTGACGTAGTCAGCAAAGAGATCAGTGGGTATGAGATGGTGACAGGGGCCAAGATCAAGCGCGATAAGTCTGTTGGCTTGCGGTTGGGTGCGTGGAAGGGAGTTTCTCTTCCCGGACCTTTCCTCTGGACGGATGGGCCGATCAAGATACTCGGCGTCTGGTTTGGTCCTGATCTCCAGTTGGAAATGAATTGGTCGGAGGTACAAGGGAAGGCCGAGATTGCAGGTAAACTGGGGTCTCGGAGGAGACTTTCCCTGAAGGGAAGGGCGGAGGTATGTGTTTCACACATGTATCCGATATTCCTTTACCGACTGTCTGTGCTTCCACTCCCGTATGCCAGACTAATGTCATTAGTCCGGACCTTGTTCTCTTTCTTGTGGAGAGACAAGGCCCCTATGGTATCTCGCGAGATCTGTTGCTTTCATCCCTCTGAGGGCGGTCTGGGTATGCCTAGCATTGAGATTCGTCAATATATGCTTCGCATTACCTTTCTAGACCGAATGCGTCGCGGATTGGATGAGGTGGGCACCTTTTGGAAAGAAGATGTCCGAAAACATTTCCCATCCCTGAGAAGTGTGCACTCGTGCGAGGAGGAGGCTGGCCGTACACCTCGTGCCGAGTGCTCCTTCTACCGCGAATGTCGTAGTGCTTTGAAGCTCCTCTTACGGACGACGGATGGCCTCTCCAACGCCCAGGCGTTGTCTCGTAAGGCATTGTATCAGTTGTTAGTTAGGAGGTCCGTTCAAGATTGTCTGATCGACGAGCTCGGTCTTACGAAGCAGGAGGCTCGCTCGATATTGCCTTGGGCGCCTGGGTTGAAATGTCTCAATAATGATGAGGCATCACTCACCTGGCTGATGATTCGTGGGGCCCTCTGGGTCGGCAAGAGACTTTGTTCAGCAGGTTTGGAGAAATATTCAAACTGTCGTCGCTGTACTGGGGAAGTCGGGACCATTGGTCACGCCTTTTTTCAGTGCACGACGCGTCAGAAGGGATTCCATGAGGGCGAGAAGTTCGCCTCTTCCCAACTGATCTTGTTCTTTAAGCATCAGTCATTAAGTCAAGATTAGGACGGAAAGGCGGCGGCTGCCTTCATCGGAATTCGGCAAAAGGTGGGTGAATCTTGCGCGAATGTGTAGAGTGAAAGGGGCTGACCTAGAGTGGCATTTGGATGTCGGTTAGGTACAGAATTTTGTCCTAACAGGGTTGAACATAGGCAACCCACCCTGATTTTAGGTTAGACTAGGTTTTTGTTATTTTGAATTTTTAGTTTTCCCTTTTTTTCGTAAACTTAGCTAGAGTATGCATGCGCATTCGTCCCTTTTATTTCTGTCCCTATTTTTTTTCTTTTGTTTAATTCCCCATCCCCTCCCTCGTTAGGTGGTCAGTGATGTCAGTTCTCTGGTGGATGCGGGACGCCTTTCGTTTCGTGTGTGTGATTTTCGTATTTGTTGTTGTGTATGAATGTGTGTATGCCTGCGTGAATGCTTGGAGGTATGAATGATTTTTTTTTTCATTTCTTCATAGTTCCGCATTGATTTCGTCCGGTGAACTGATGTTTCTGCCACATTCATGGTTTGTGGGGGGGTTTATTACTAACACAGTTTTGTTTAGTTTAGTGTAAATATTTAAAGTACTTTGTAAATATTCATTTGAGGTTCATTTTTTAAAAGTTTTTAATTTTGACCCTCCCCCCACGAACAATATTTGTACATAAGTGGTCTAGTTAGGACATCATAGAGAATTTGAGGTATTATGGTGGACGTAGTAAGAAAGGTAGGAGTGAATGTGTTGTTATGGTGAATGGAATATTGTTGGCTTGATTGGGTCAGTGTCTGCGACTAGCTAAGTTTAGAATTAAGACAGATGAAGACCGTCCTTCCCCCATCCCCCTTTTAGGCCTTGTGCCACATTTTGTTATTTATACAAATAAATATTGAGATTGACCAACAGCCAATCACAACGGTGCGATTTCTATTTAAGCTGTTTACGGGTAATTTTTTTTCTTCTTTTCTCGTGGACAACCCTTCATCGGATACTTAGAAGGTAATTGTGTTTTCCGTTTTTACCCATTTCCCATCACGTTTCATTTCACCAGTTAATAATTACTATTTACAGAGATAAAACAATACGGCCATTAAAATTAATAAATAAATTACAGCGAATTAAGCCGAGAGTGCTTGTAAATATAAAACGTTTAAAATGTTTACGAATAAATTAACATAAAATAAAATAAATTACAGCGAGTTACCATGTTAATGAGTAAAAAGAAAAATATAATCTCGTTTATGCGATTAAAATGAATAAATACAACGAATTAAACCAAGAATGCTAATAAATATCTTAAAACGTTTAAAACATGTTGACGAGTAAAAACCCTGATCTATAGAATATAAAATTAAATTTGTTTTTCGTTAGAAACGAAACGAGAAGGTGGGGGTAAAAGAAAAAAAAACTGTTGGTGAGGAATTCGTGATCAATCATGCTTTGCATAAAGTCAAATATTAGGTTGGTGCAAAAATAATTTCGTTTTCTCACATAGTAACATATGTTAGAAAACGAAATTATTTTTGCACCAACCTAAGAAAGAAAAAAAAGGGGGGGAAACGGAAAATAAAGTCAGTCAAAACACAGATTTCTAATCAGTAATAAAGGACGAAAATGGGGGAAAAGACTAAAAGACGAAAATGGACATCTTTTGAACGTTACGACGTTATGCAATAATTCTTGATGCTGGGGTAACGGGATAATAATAGTTATGTGAAAAAGAAAAAAAACAAATTCAACATTTACGCCACGTGAATAAAATAATAACTAAATAACAAAGAAAAAAAAGATAAATAAAATAAAATAAATAAGTAGAATAGGATATAGAATGAAACGAAAACGCTTTCCTTCCTCCTTTCCTTTGAAGGATCGTATGTATTATTTACAATGGCTGACAAACGAAACGTGTAAAAAAATAAAATAAAATAAAGTAAAACGACTGTTTTCGATTATCCGTATTTACAAACCGATTACGGCATATCTAGTTAGTTAAAAGTTGTGGCATATCTTTACACTATTTACATTTAATATACAATGATGTATAATAAAAAAAATAAAAAAAATTACACTTTTACATTAATTTAGGCTTTCCCCAATTTACACGACCATACACTTGCCCGTTTTAGCCATAGCCATTTAACTGTTCTTTCTGCAGTCTCGGTATTGGTTTGGATGGCTTTTCGTTTTTTTGTACCCACTATCCCTATGTCTGTTAAGGCGCTGACCAGTGATCTTGCCACAAAACCCCTTGTGCCTACTTCGATTGGTTTGCAGCTTGCCTTCCATCCATTATTCCTACAACTTTCCACTAATTCATCGTATTTTAGTTTTTTCCTTTCGCTGGCTTCTTCTGCGTTATCCTCATAACAGACTATTAGTTCCGACATGACTTTCTTTTGTTTATTAGAAAAAAGGACTACGTCTGGACGCAATCGGGTTTTGGAAATGTGATCGGGGAAATTTAGCCTTTTACCTAAATCCACTCTGAGTTCCCAGTCTGTTGCACATGATAAACAGTTGGGTGCGGTCATTTTCTTAGGGTTCGGTTTCGCGCCAGCTTTAATAAAATTTATAAAATTCATATTTGAATTCGGTTTGTTTGTATGGATGGCTTTGCTAACGACTTCCGCAATTTCTTTTAGTATTTGATCATGGCGCCATCTATACCTACCGTCTGCTAGGGCTGATTTGCAGTTACTAAGTATGTGTTTTAAAGAACCTATTTGACCGCATAGGGGGCATGAGGGCGATTCTGATTTAGTGCATAATTGAAGGTTAACGGGGCTTGGTAGAAGGTCATAAACAGATCGGATCAAAAAGTTCAAGCCCAATTCGTTACGCCATAGATCTGACCATCCAACTTTCCTAGGTATCATAGTCTCCCATTTTGTCCATGATCCTTGTTGTTTAAACCCGATCATCTTTGCCACTCTCATATCCTCTTCCCCTGCGCGAATTTCGTCCAGTAAGAGTTGGTGCCTTTCCTTACCTACGGCTTTGTCAATTCTAGCAGTAGGAAAGAAACCTAGCCCTGCCCGACCGGTGGCGACACTGCCCAGCACCACTTTTTCGCGAAGACGCTCTTCTGCCACTTTCATCTCCTTTACAGCTTTCCACTTCCTCCCGGTGTAAACCTCAACATTTGCTTCTGTCACTTTTGGGTTAAACTAATATAATATATATTAACTTAATATAATCTCGTTTATGCGATTAAAATGAATAAATACAACGAATTAAACCAAGAATGCTAATAAATATCTTAAAACGTTTAAAATATGTTGACGAGTAAAAACCCTGATCTATAGAATATAAAATTAAATTTGTTTTTCGTTAGAAACGAAACGAGAAGGGGGGGGGGTAAAAGAAAAAAAAACTATTGGTGAGAAATTCTTGATCAATCATGCTTTGCATAAAGTCAAATAGTTAGGGAGAAAGAAAAAAAATGGGGAAAACGGAAAATAAAGTCAGTCAAAACACAGATTTCTAATCAGTAATAAAGGACGAAAATGGGGGAAAAGACTAAAAGACGAAAATGGACATCTTTTGAACGTTACGACGTTATGCAATAATTCTTGATGCTGGGGTAACGGGATAATAATAGTTATGTGAAAAAGAAAAAAAAACAAATTCAACATTTACGCCACGTGAATAAAATAATAACTAAATAACAAAGAAAAAAATAAAATATAAATATATATATATATATATATATATATAGATAGATATATTAATTTAATTAAAAAACAGACAACCTTAAGGGTCCATGATTATATTTTATTTACCCAGGAAAGTGATTGTTTTCTGGTTCATATATAATACCTTAAAAGATGTTGCGCTCCTATATTTAGCTTTTGGCCTTAAATAACCCATAGAGATGTTGATATGCCGCTAAATAAAATCACCCAAGTAACCAAAGTATTTGGGTATACGCAATAACCTTTTTTAATGACCAGCGTCTACTCAAACACATGTAACCACGAAAATGTAGCGTTTAAAGTAATACACACACATATATATATATATATATATATATATATATATATATATATATTACATATAATATCTTAAAAGATGTTGCGCGCCTATAGCTTGTGGGTAGAGCCGTTAACTGATGCCATTTTTTTCTACTATTCATAGTGCTTAAATCATCATCATTATCATCAGTCCATTGACTGCTTCTATCATTGAAGACCGAAGAAATAGACAGTCTTCCAGTCTGATCTGTTAGCAGTGATCTCAGGAATCCTGTCATTGTCAGACCCAGCCACTATTTTCTCTAAATGCCCATACAACGTTCTACTACTTGCGGTGGTAGCTTGGTGGTGTTTGTCCCGTTCATCCTTAATTGATGCGCGATCGTTTTTTCATCCGGGCCTCTTCGGATCTGTCATGGTGCTGCTTTGATTCTTCTACCCATGATCCTTTCAGTGGCATTTCAGATTTCTTGGTGGCGCTAATCTGTGCTCCAAGCTCCTGACTGACATCAGATGATCACGGATTATTGTGTTGGTCGCTCTTGATCCGTACACTAGGCTGTTGTCCTCCGCCCTGACCGTTGGCAGCCTTTTCAGCTCTTACTCCCAGTAGTGCAGTATAAACACTACACCCTCACGTGTTTATATAAAAGATATAACTCCCTATAAAACATAAAACTAAGTAAATAGATAATTATTCACTAATAAACAATGTAATCAAATAACTGAATAAACGTAGCGAAATAATAATAATAATAATAGTTCCATTTGAACATCACCCAGTCAGAGAGACGTATATTTGGCCCAAAATATTTCCAGGAGAAAGGTAAAACAGCATCTAAATAGGCCACTTTCAGGGAGGAGACTCGAGTGTAAACACGACTAATATTTACCTTTCTGAATCTACCTTTTTGATCTACGTGTAAACCAGACTCACATCTATGATTTTGATTCTCGTATAAACCGGGCCTATCTAAACCTTTTCAACTATAGTGTAAATCGGACTTTAATATAAACCGAACCTGATTCTAGTGTATATCGGACCTACGTCTACCACTTTTTACTTAGGGGTAAACGGGAACTATATCTGCCTTTTTGACACTCGTAAAAGCTCGACCTATATCCATCCTTTTTTACTATAATGCAAAACGTACTTATGTCTAACTTTTAGATTCTAATGAAAACCGGGCCTATGGTTGCCTTATGGACAGTCATACAAACCGGACCTATGTCTCCTGTTTTGAATCAAAGTCGAAGCTTTTTTGACAATCGTTTAAATCAAATTTAAGCCGTTTTTTTTTTTTTAATTTGAGTGTAAACCAGATTTTTTTTTAATCATTTCCCTCCAAGCAAAGCAGTAATGTCACTAAAACACAAGGGGGGGTTACCGAGTGTGAAAGAATAAGACAAAAAGAGAAACAGAATTAAGGAGGGAGAAGGAAAATAAAACGAGTAATCAAGAAGAGAGTATATGAAAATTGTCTGGGGAGCATGAAGCCGGAAGAGAGTTCCATAAGCGAGTAATGTGAGAAAATAAACTATTAACATAGAACTTATAGTTACACCTTTCTAATTCAACTGTAAGTTGATGAGACCTTGCCGCCAATCTAGTACTGCGCTTAAAATCATAAAGTCTAGGTACCATAGCGGAAGGTTCATCCGAACAATTGCCATGAATGTGTTTATAGAAAAGGCACAGGTAAGTTAAATAACGCCGGCGGGGGGGAGCTGAAGCCAGTTCAGGGTCAATAATATTGCGAATTCTTCTTTGGATTTTATCAAAATCTCTAAATATTAAAACGGGGGCACCAGAGCAGATGTGACAGTAATATTCAATGCATGAATGAATGGTAAACGTATAAATAGGTAAGATTCCGGAGAGAGAAATTCTCTAGTAAAAGACAGTGGACAACTTTCTTAGAAACAGATGTATCAATTGATTCAATATATCAAGTCATCTCTCCCATGATTATTAGGTAGTCGTTTTGCTTTAGAGGCGTTAAAATTAATAAAATATTCCTTGCCCAAGCTAGCAGCCGTTGTAGGTCATTTTTAAAATCATCTGCCAATGTAACCTTATCGAACCCATCACTTACTATTGAGACAAGAGTAAGTAGTTGTGTCATTAGTATAAATACTGAGTGGAGGACTGATATCATCGAGAAGGTCGTTGATGGAAATTAGGAACAATGTACGTTCAATGATAGATCCCTGGGGGATGCCTGTCCTTATCCAAAGCAACATTCCCGAGCTTCACTATTTTTATCTAAAGCCTGATGGGCTCTTTTAGCATTACTCGGTAATACATCAGCAGTTGCTATCCAGATGCGAAAGTAATATTGCTGCCTGAATGAAGTTGCTCTGATGTGAGATACTTAACCAAGTTAGAGTTGATTAGAGCCTAGTAGCCTTATTAAAATTGGTAAAAATCTAATAGGTCGATAGTTAGAATAATCAGACGGTTTACATGAGTTTTTAAAGACTAAAACTTACAGAAGAGGATTTTCAACAGGCAGAAAAGGAAGAAGTAAGACACTTATTGTAGTGTTTAGAGAGAACAGGAGCCAGTTTATGAGTACAATTCTTAAGTACTATTCCAGGAATACGATCAGGTCTACATGCTTTGTGTGGATCCAGATTAGAGATGATAGCAGAAATTATGGAAGGAGTTATATGTATATCACTCAACAGACAGTTCTAAGGGGAAAGTCAAGCATGAGTACTCCAGATGAACCAAGAGTAGAATTTGAGGAGAATTTACGGGCGAAAGATTCTGTTTTATCGGTAGATGTTAACATCTAAAATTGAGTGGAGAGAGTAGGAGCAGAAGACGTACTTTTATTCAATACACTATGTTATGGGACCTTATCCATAATAACATAATGGAATATTCCATACGTAATAAATACTGCGCCTCAAGAGGAAGCAGGGAGTTCTGTCTAAAGTCTGAGAGTTCCGTCTGAAGGCTAAGTTTCGTCTGAAGTCTAGAGTTCTGTCTGAAGTCTGAGAATTCCGTCTGAAATCTGAGTTCAGTCTGAAGTCTGGAGTGAAGTTTGTCAGGAGTATGTCAGTCAGAGCGAGTCAGTCAGTCGCGTCAGAGGCAGTCCGAAACAGTCGCGTTCAGACAATTACTACTAAACCTGATTGTTCGTACTAACACTTTTCTACCTCTCTGTATATATTCCTGTTTGTAATATATCTGTGTTATTCCATATCCGTATTCGAGTTCTTTCTTGGTTCTACCTTGAACTATCACCGTGGTACAAGGAACCGGACCATAACACACTATTACAGAGACACTTATTTAGTACACTATTACAAGAGGAGTAATGGAGAGCGGCTAGGATTGAGAAATAGGAGAGCCTAGTTCGAACTTCAGTCGAATCCATTACATTTACTTACGTGCTAATAAGTACCTTGGGAAAACCTCTTCTTCTTCCCCCAGCTATGGGTAAATAGCTGGATAGACCGAGTTCTATAGCATTGGATGGCAACTGATCTACCGCAGACAGAAATAGCAACTTGCTGCGGGAATAAAGTCTGACTCGTCATTCATGTTTCAAAAGATACATGATCGCCTAAACACACATGGCGCATAACTACAGAGACATCGGTAATCACGAGAAGCAAAGTTGTTAGGTATTTACGGTACCTCATTCTATCAACAAATATATACTTAACACATTCGACTATACTTTTACAATTATTAACTGCTGACACAAATATGCTGTTGTAATTGGAACTGTCACGCTGGTATAGTCGGAAAAGTGACTACTATGAACTATGTCGTCCTAACAGGCTGTTGTGGTTGTGGTTTCATCTGGTATTTCTGAAAAGGTAAAAGCATTGATGGTAGTTTTAAACCAAGAAAAAAAACTCACTGATACAATTCCTAATAGGAAGGTTAAGAATATCAACCCAACAAGCTTTTCGAAGAAAGTCACAAAATGAATCCCAATCAGCATGCTGGTAACAGAAGGTCTTATGAATAGGAAGTTGTCTGGTAGACAACTGGAATGATATATCAATAGATAATACAGCGGCATCAGAGTTACCGAGAGGACGGTGTTGTGGAGCTCGGCAAGTGCTAGGGGAGAAGGCAAGGAACAAATCAAGTAAAGAAGCATGTTGGATTTATTAGGGAAAAGAGTTGGGAAGCTCGCTATTTGAGTAAGAGACTAAGTAACGGAAAAATAAAATGCGAGGCTCATAAAAATCACCAAACAATCTATTGTCTAACTTTTATATTCTAGTACAAAATATAACTATGTCTACCATATTCACTCTAGTGTAAAACGTACCTATGTGTACCTTTTTTTCATTCTAGTGTAAACCGTACCAATGTCTACCTTTTTTCATATTAGTGTAAAGCGTAGATATGTCTACCTTATAAATGTCGTGTAAACCGTATGTGTACCTTTTCACTCTAGTGTAAACCGTACATAGGTGTACCTTTTTCAATTTAGTGTTAACCGTACCTAAGTCTACCGTTTTCACTCTAGTGTAAACCGTACATACATGTATACTTTTTCACTCTGGTGTGAAACCTACCTTTTCACTATAGTGTAAACTGTACCTATGTGTACCTTTATCACTCTAGTATAAACCGTACCTATATATAACTTTTCAACTCGAGTGTAAACTGTAACAATGTGTACCTTATTCATTCTAGCGTAAAGCATACCTATATTTACCTTTTTCTCTCCAGTGTCAACCGTATCTATGTGTACCCTTTTTCATTCTAGCGTAAACTGTACCAATGTCTACCTTTTTCATTCTAGTGTAAACCGTACCAATGTCTACCTTTTTCATTCTAGTGTAAACCGTACCAATGTCTACCTTTTTCAATGTAGTGTAAAACGTACTTATATGTACCTTTTTCCCTCCAGTGTAAACCGTACCTATGTGTATCTTTTCACTCTAGTATAAAGCGAATAAATATCTACTTTTTTCACTCTAGTGTAAACCGTACCAAGGTCTACCTTTTTCAATGTAGTGTAAAACATACCTATGTGTACCTTTTTCCTTCTAGTGTAAATCTTACCTATGTGTACCTTTTTTCGCTCTAGTATAAACCGTACCAATATCTAACTTTTTCACTTTAGTTTAAACCGTACCTATGTGTACTTTTTTTCACTCTAGTGTAAACCATACCTATATTTACCTATTGTACTCTAATCTGAACTAGACTTATATTTGTCTGTTTTCACACTCAAAGAACCGCATCTATATATACCTGTTTGACTGAATGTGAAAACCGGATATATATATCTACATTTTTGATTTGTATAAACCAGATCTATGCCTACCTTTCTGAATCGAAAGCAAACCGAATTGATACCTGTTTTATTGACACTCGGATAAACCAGATCTATTCATACCTATTTACCTGAGTGTTAACCGGAGCTTTATCCAACTTTTTCATCCTCGTTTAACTTTTTAACAAGTAATTATGATTTGTTCTGATATTCAACAAGAAATCATCGAACAAGTTTTATTGGTTTCTTACATTAACCAATTTAAACCATCATTTTAACTGCGTTAGACTATTACTAATTTTTGAAAAAAATCAATTCACCGCAAGCAATGTGATAACACTGCGGAGACGCAAGATGTTACTGAAAGAGAATGAGAAGACTTTAAAAAGGAATCCAAAATGGGAAACAAGGAATAAACCTCGACTCCTGTTCAAAAGACCGGAGAGAAATGTGAACCTGACTATAGGCGAACTGATTTATTTAGAGAATAGAAATAAAACGAAAGAAACTCTTATGAAAAATGAATATTATGTCTTTATTGAATATAGTCGAATAACTTAAGACTATATTTTATACACTTGAAAAAAGCAATAAAATGCAATGAAAATTAATGATAAATTGTTGAATGATTTTGATGCTTAAGTATTTAGAAACCAAATTATGAAAAAGCTTGCTCGTGGGTCTTTAGTTATTATTTATTTATTATTATTTATTTATTTTTTTTATTTTTTTTTTTTGCTTAACTTAGTTTTGACACAAAGATAGGTAGATACTTAAAGACATAGAAGAAGATGAAGAAGAAGAAGAAGAAGAAGGATTGGCAGAAAAGAGATTGAGAAACAAACGGTGTACATCAAAGTGGAAAATGAAGAGCTATTAGGTGAATTTAAAAATTTGCGTTAGAAAAATAGAGACAAAGAAAAAGTATAATTAATTTTTCCGCGATGTTTCTTTCAAAATCGATCGCATTTTCTTGTTTTCATATTTTCTCTAATATATCTGTCGATGCAAATGCACTGTAGCTGACCAGACATCGATCGATCAATAAAAATCCAATTGATACACGATTATATAATGTATTATTGACTACAGAATTAATCGGATTAAAATGTAGCTTTATTTTTCTTAAATTTCGATATTGGTATGAAAATGACAAAAAAAATTAGAAAATAGTAGCCAAATATTTAAAACGTACGCCATACTAAACGCTGCTATGTAAATATCAATTTTATAAGTAATCTTCGTTATGGTTCAATGAATTTGCATTGGTCTCATGGCAAATGGGATCAGAAATGCTCTTCGGAAAAAATACTTCATCCTACTCCCTCTCCCATCATCAGATACCTGATAAAAATAGGTGTCGTCTCTTCATGCCACAACAGTTGATAGAGACAGGGGTGAATGAGAATGCATTTAGATAAATAAATTGCTTAAGACTAGATCAGTGGCAAAGCAATAAATTTTTATTGAATTATAAGCATCCTTCTTCAAAAAGACGTTTAACAGCTCAGGAAATATGAAGCAATACCACAAAGCTAAGTTATAAACTTGCCCAATATATATATATATATATATATATATATATATATATATATATATATATATATATATATATATATGGGTCCACCCATTTTTACACAAATGGACTCACCCAGTATATACATATACTACTGCTACGGGAAGACCCGAGAGTAAGACGAGAGCAAGGCCGTCGAGTCCAGAGTGACAGAGTAAAAGGTTGTAGGTAACCGGAAGAGTGAGGGTGAGGTAACAGCGTTGTAGGAGTCACAGTGAGCGAGCACGTAGACTCAGTAAGAAGTCATACAGCGATACTTCAATACCAAAGACTATATATATATATATATTGCTACTAACCCGTATTCCTGGAACTACTAACCTGCTTTACCAGTTTGTATTATTACGTTAATACATTATTTTCATATATTCATTCCTGGCGTTTGTTATTTATTGGTACCGGATTTCAACCCGGAATCCACAATATATATATATATATATATATATATATATATATATATATATATATATATATATATATATATATATTAGTTTATTTAAGCAGCAATCCTTCATTCATGCTTTGATTTAGTTTTTTTTAGAAAATTTCTCATTCGATCCAATTATTTTTTTCAGATATTAAATTAAATAAAAATCCTATAAATGTTATTAGTACTGTTTATTATGAATAATAATAGCCTGATATATATACTTTGCCTATTTCATAATCTATGACGTCCTTTGTTTACATATGGATATGAATTGAGCAGATATGTATGAATAAGAGTAAATCATGAAGAATTGTTTAAAAACAGTAAAATCGACCTTGGTAACCGAACGCTCCTCTGTGTCCCAATCGGTTAAGGCGCGTCAGGCTATATGACGGTTCCGTATAGGATACAGATTCAATTCCTGTCGAAGAACGAATATTTTCTATGAAAATTTAGGCCGGTAATTGTTATTAATACTGTTTATTATAAACAGAGCATTTATTTAAATATTTGTATCTATAATAAAAATGTATAAACATAAAAAATATCTTTTTACATATATATATATATATATATATATATATATATATATATATCGTCGGAACCCATTCTCATCCGAATATCAGGATTGTCATCCTCTCGCCATATTCCCTTTCACTCCTCACACCTAGTTGCGGTGGTGGAGTGTGCTGTGAAGGCACAGCATACTCCTGAAGAATTGTGAGCAGGAGTCACAGAGGACTGTGTGTGATAGACACGGCTGGGTGAGTCAAGCCCTCCTGAAAGCACTTCACAGATCCTCTTCATGTTGACGGTTGAACTCGAAAGTCTCAGAGGGTCCTACGTCAAGAAGGCTAATTTGCAGCGAGCGGTTGTGATGTTGAAGGATGGTAGCCTCGATGCTGGGGAGAGAGAGATAGAGAAAAAACAGAGAGAGAGAGAGACGCCCAAGAGATGATCTCGTTGTTGATGATGCGGTTCGGGGCTTCGTTTTTGTAAACCACTTCGCACGGTTGATGCCCCGTCGATACAAAGTCCATGGATCCAACTATAAAACATTGACGCATGCCGACACAAATGCGTCAAAGAAAGAAAAATGATGTAGCCTTCAAAAAGTACTTTCCTAGTTTTACTCCTATTATTTGATTTACGCTCGCTGTTTTAACGCGAGAACGAGGCTGACCCAAGTAACCCCCGAACATGTACGCTAACATTTTCTTGATGTTTAACCCTAGAACACTAACGATCAATGAAAGTTACACCACTACTAACCATGGGTATATCATAAAAAATATCAAAAAAATATTAAACATAAATCTTTATTTGAAATATTTTACATGCAAGCACTTCAAACTTTGTACTTTGAGTTAACATTAATAGGAACTGAAAAACATTATTTAGTTAAGAAAATCAGGTACTGAAAATTGTAATTAAAATTAGGAAAAATTGCGCTGGGTACTATATACCCATGGTTAATGTTCTAGGGTTAGCAATGCAAATTTACCCATGTCCTTATATATCACAAATATAGATTTTTTTAGATTGTATTGTAAATTTTTCTTCGCCATTTTCTAATGACAAGTTATTAGCATGAATCCATGTATTAAGTGGTCGATTCGTCGGGGATTTTTGTATATTTTGCTCCAAGTAAAAATATTGTAAATCTTAGACGTTCGAGATTTTGGAATTCGATGACAGTCATAAGGATTTGGAATTCTATGATTGGAGCAAAACACATTTCCAGTCCGATGTGTCTTGGAAACAAATTTTGCATTTGAACAAAAACTATTCCCAATAGGGAATCCTTTGCTACATTCGCTCGGGTTCTCGATTTTTATTACAGAAGCAGAGAAATTAATGAGCTGATAATAGTTCGGCATATGAAACCGAAAAGATATAACGAATGGAGACTGAGGCAAGCTACAAAGAATGAATGAAAAATGAAGAGAAATTTTAGGAAGGTGAAAAGAAAGAAAGAAAGGAAAAAAAAAAGAAAAAGTGGGGGTGCTAATGAAGAATCAAAGAAAATGAAGAATAAATATGAAACGGAAAAGAAAGAGAGAGAAAATGAATGATATAAAGAAAAAAAGAAAAAGAATTAGAAATCAGTGCATATACGGGGTGCGATGGATAAATTGTCGTCTATACAAAACTGAAAATAACACTGTCGTCTCGTCAGATATATTTACCAGAATTACAGAAAAATATCATGAAATACTAAAGAGTAAATCTATTCAATAAAATAGCCATTATCTTCAATCACGGCCTCCAGACGACTTCGGAATCCCTGCAACTCTTCTAGACTGTCTCCTTGTTTAAGTTAGTGAATGCTGCCAAAATCCTTACCTACAGGTCATCTTTGGTGTTACAAGGAGTTTTGTTGGTCTCTTGCGCAACTGCACCCCAAACCTAAAATTTCAAGGAGGTTAAAATCTGAAGTGCCAGACGTAAGGAGTGATGTGGCCACATAAATTGTCTGACATGAATGGGTTCTTCACTTTGTGTGACATGGGGCAGAGTTTATTTTTATTTTTTATTTTTTTGTCAGACGCCTTCTTGACCAAGGGCAGCTCTATATTCTCACCAAAAAATTCGGGAGTTCTTTTCTTACCGGAATGATCAGAGTGAGTTTTCCGAGCTACCGTACCTTCGTAATTGCCATTAGACTCATTAAATTCTTTCTGAATCGTCTGCACTGCCCTCAGATTGACGCCCCAAATATCCGTAAGGTACGTATTGGAACTTCCGACTCGAATAGCAAGCAGTACCTACATACCGTTTTCAAATTTCTGGCGAAGTCAATAGCGTCATAGTACTTCTTTTCTCACAGATGGTGCCCAACTGACCTACTATACTGTGCAGTCGGCAAAATCAAAAAACAAACAACGCACATGAGCGAAATTAAAAATATAAAATGGTGACAATTTACCCATCGCATCCGGTATATATATATATATATATATATATATATATATATATATATATATATATATACTGATTACCTAATTAATTTAAAGATTGAATGCAGATCAAATATGGATCTCAATACGACAGGATGATAAAACAAAGAACAAATAGGAAACATATCAATTTAACATGTATTACGCGCATCAAAACCGTAGATAGTTCTATATGTAAGTTACTGTTACTTAAATTTAGGTAAGGTTTTACTGCACATGATACATGACTGACCAATAAGAATTGGTCCAAACTAAACTGAACAAAATTCTACATTTTTGTCTGTTTTCTCCTAATCTCTGATGAAGCTTTAATAAAATTGAAACATTTTAGAATGATATACGTCTCCTATTTGTTCATTATCATATATATATATATATATATATATATATATATATATATATATAATTGGGAGCCGAGTTCGAATTCCAGTTGCATTCATTAAATTCACGTACGTGCTAATACGCTTGAGTAAGCTATGAATCTATTTCTTTTCTGTCAGCTATGGGTAACTAGCAAACTGGGTTCTAAAGCCTTGGATGGCAACAGGTAAAAACAAATGCAGTTTCTTACGCACAAACCTTCACTGCTATAATGAAATGATATCTGCTGGCAATCTAGCTTCTGGCCCTAAGAACTGAGCTGTTTGACCCTCATACGTCGAAAATGACGAGAGAGTCCAATATATAATATAATATAAAAAATGGATACTCCTTGACAGTCCGATCACCAAAAAGTTAAGACAAATCACTGCGGCCTTGGTAGAAAAAAAAAAGAAAGAAAGAAAAAGAACCGCTAATACATATCCTGAACAGAAAACAAGGGATCAACCTCTAATCCTGTTCTATAGATATGAAAGGTGTTCGGGCCGGATGATAGGTGAACCAGTCTTCTCCTATTAACCAAAACAAATCCTCCGTCTATATTTCTGAGATGTGGTATTGTCATTATTTACATTATTTACATTGTTCGAAGTGTTATCTTCATCTTTATTGGCAGTCGAAAAATATATGTATATTTATTTTATTATAAATCTCTCTCTGTCTCTCTCCCTCTCTCTCTCTTTCATTCGGTAAATCGAATCGAGTTTTCTCACTGTGTGTTTATCTAAAAATAAATACGCTTAAATTCACCTTCATCCTTGCCAACGACTTAGTTGTAGAATTCTCGACTGATACCAATTCAGTCGGGTTTCGATTCTAGCTAGTCACGCTGGTGAGAAGTGATACAGCAAAATAGTCTGTCTGAGGATGAAAATATATATGCTCCTGAAAAAATTTATTTCAGTTGAGCTCTCTGGGGAGGAAGTGTGGATTTGTAAACAATTACTATTACGGCTAATAATGCAAGCCTCCTCGGTAAATTGAATCGAGTTCTCTTAGTCAGTGTGTGTTTATCTAAAAATAATTATGCTTAAATTCACCAACGGCTTAGTGGTAGAATCCCCGACTGACGCCAATTCAGTCGTGTTTCGATCCTAGCTAAAGGCAATCAGAGGTCTAGTCACACTGATGAGTTGTGATATAGCGAAACAATCTGTCTATGGATGACAATATATATATATATATATATATATTTAGGCAGCAATTTTTCATTGATGCATGCTTCATTAAATAATATAAAGTTTTGTCTATTTATTTTAAGTAAGTTCCTTTCATATTGTCTGATAAACTTAATCACATTATCATTGAAAGACGAAAGGAAATCACCATATTGATACATGTTTAAATCCAATCTAAGCTTTCGGCTTACATAAGCCATTATCAAAGATGCCAATTACTTTTCAATATATCAAACAATACACGGACGAAACAATAATGATAGTTTGTTTTTGTTGCATGAAAAATTTCAAAGCAACGACAAACTCGTGTATAAGAGATGTGGTGCAGGTAATAAATACGTTGGTATATAATCCAAGTGGATCCTAGTAATATTAAAACTGATCCACAAAAAAGATATCAATGTATTTATTATAATAGGGCACATAAATAGTATGGGACAAGGGTTCAATAAGATAGGCGTAGTTTTCGTCGGTTGAAATAAATCTATGCCCCTCCCATATGAGGTAATTTTGGATTTTGCTGTGTAACACTATATATATATATATATATATATATATATATATATATATATATATATATAACACTACATAGTTATAGAAATATCTAATATTTCTGAAGAATATATAAACATTATATTTAACTGTGTGTATATATGTGTGAGTGCGTGTTAATATGTTTATGTGCGTTCGTCTGTCTGTGTGTGTGTGTGCGTGTATATATATACATATATATATATATATATATATATATATATATATATATATATATATATATATATATATATATGGATATTGTAGCTAAACATTATCTCGCAAATAATTGAATTGTTCGAGCGAGTACTTTTAATTTGCAATCTTCACGCCATGTTTATTGCAAATAAAGAGTAAATGCGTTTTGAAAAGACAAATCATTGAATTTTCTCGTGTAGAACTAAAAAGAATTAAAAAAAAAAAAGAAACAAATTCTCATAAATTTTGTCGACGTACGAATGTTATGATTGGGATAAAATTCTTGTAGAGAATATCAACAGTCAAAACAGAAAACACGAAGCCACTCATAAAAAAAATGGTAACTCCTTGAAAACATCAGTTCTCACCCGACTCTAATTCAGGACAAGGTCCCAAGTGTATCAAGTATCAGTTTTCTTCATTTTTATTTTTATTTTCTCAGAAAAAAAATGTTTTCATACAGACTTTTTGAATATTGTTTGTTTTCACTAAAATCAATAAAAAAAAACTTTCATCCATTTAAATTGAAAATAATTTGCCATGATTATGTATTTTTTTTTAAATTTTAATCCTAAACAATATAATTATTATTTTTTTAGTAGTTTGCATCAATTTTGTTTTTGCTTTTCAGAGGAAGCGGTTCACTATTTTATTACAAATTTAAAATTAGATTAAAATGTAATTAATAATGCTTTTAAGATGAAACATTTTTACCATTATTTTATTACTAGTTTTATTCTTTTTTTAATTATTATTGCTTTTTAAATTAAATATTATTTTTTTACTAGTTTTAATCCATCTTATTATTGTTGCTTTTTAGATGAAGCATTTTCAGTATTATTATTTTATTACTAGCTTTACTTCCGCTTATTATTGCATTTCAAATTAAGCATTTTTATTATTAGTTTATTATTAGATTTAATGCATCTTATTAATGGTGCCTTTGTTATGAAATTGTAAACATTATTATTCTGTTGCTAATTTTATATTTTATTTTTGTTACTTTTATCACTACGTTTGATAAGCATTTAGACTGTTGATGTCTTAACGAGGCTTGAACTTACATCCCACATCGTCGGAGCCCATTTTTCAGAGACGCCGACTTACGCACTTCAACCACGGAAACGTTCTTCATTAAGCGATATCAGTTAGATATACACTGGGTCCTTGAATATTTTGGCCACGAACCAAACTAAAGATGGTAGATTAAACGCTACCAAGTATGTTTTCTAGGCCATTACGACAGGATCGAGCCCATTTGTCAAGGAGTTCCTAAGAGATGTGGCCTTTTGTCATTCTCACTTTAGATTACTAAAATTTTTACAAACATGAAGATTTCCATTTCGGGTGTGGTGAATTAGTTCGATTCTTACTGAATGCTCAAAAGCAATATCCTTGTGCCAGACTTTGATTATATTAAGCTCATATTATAGCGTTGTGGTTAGACAGTAGGTCTTTTACACCGGCATTGTAATAGAGGGAGTCCGAGTTACATTAGGCGCCCCGTTTGAGTCCCTGTGCCAACCTAAGTCATGCTTGCTACTTAATTTTAAGTAAATGAACAAAAGATGAAGGGAAATCCTTCACAATAGGAAATAAGTAAAATTTGACCCGCCGCCAATAAGTAAATTCCCCCATTAGTAAAATTGCCCCCCGCCAAAAAATAACCCCAAGTAAAATTTACCCCTCCCCACAAAAACTCATTCAGCCTGTTTTTGTTTTTTTTCCATAAATTACAGAGAATTAATCTTACAAAAAGAAATTTCCATTTGTTATTTCTATATAATAAAAGCCAATGTCAGTGTGTCACATGTTTCCTAAATTTTCGCTTGAGGATGAAACAGGGCTTGATACTTTAATTCAATTTAATTTTAATAATTATATTGAGATTTTCGGCTCTCGTTTTTGAAACATGAGAAGTTTTATGTAGTGAAGGATTTCATATTTTTTAAAAAATAATTATTATATATATATATATATATATATATATATATTAATGATAACGGTTAACCCTAGATATGAACAGATCAAGATTGAAGTGATCGGGGAAACATCCACGTGTGAGTCGGTTCCACTGGGCGGTAGTTCGCGAGAAGAAACTGTTCGAGTGTAAATGACTTCTCACCGATGGAATACGAAGGGAATGTAGATGGTTTGCTACTATGTAAGTGGGTTGGATGGTCCTAGCAGTGACGCTTAGAACTGTCGGCACCAAGCAATGTAGTTCGTCCGTGAAAGTAGAGAGAGAGCAGAGACTGGCTTGCCACATCTCTGGTGTAAGGGAGAGATTTTGGAGGGTGGTAAATATAATTCGTCGCCCACAAATACTCATATCTATATATATATATATATATATATATATATATATATATATATATATATATATATATATATATATATATAAATGCAGGATGTGTGTGCGTGTGTAACGAATGCAGGGCCGCAATTTTCGACGGATTTGTACCAAAATTTACATGCATATTCTCCAAGTTAGTGGAAAGGCTAAGACCAACTTTGCATTTCCCAACTCCCATCGATACTGGAAATAATCAATTTTTTCATGCTTCTACGGCAGTTTTCATGTAGTTTGCGGCCATTTTGTATTGGCCAGAGTGAGAGCCAATAGCAAGCTGCCACGAATAGGCAGGAAGATTCTATTGGCCATCGTGAGAGCCTTCAGCTGACTGACACGAACGTTAACTAGCATGCTAGCATGCAAAAAAATCGATATCTGCATTCGTCACAAGTGGAAAAAATTTAAATCTGCATGGCTCATTCGATTGCTTAAACTCAACGTTGATTCTGATTCTGAGAACTGGGTTGGATGTGAAAAAAGGATTTGTTGTTAATATTCTTTTTTCATTCGGTTTCTCCAGTTACGAGTCCTTTTTCTAAAGCTGATCGTTTTATGTTCATTTTGTTTAGTTCATTTTCGTAACAGATTTAATGTTTAGCATAGTTTTGAAAAAATTTGCAGTGTGAGATAGGCAAGAAGTAAGGCATATAGCAACATCAGCACGGCAAAGGTCACTCCTTTAAAGGCAAGGAAGGGCAAAAATATTTTAAGTCAAGTGATAGTGATTGCTGTATGAGTCGTACGATTTTTGAATCAAGCACGGGCAATGCGGGCCATGCTACTAGCATATATATATATATATATATATATATATATATATCCTAAAGAGCCAGGAAAAACGTACCTAGGTTTCATCTAAACGGATCTTTCAGGGTAAGTTTAACCTGAAGATCCGTTTAGGTGAAACCTAGGTAGGTTGTTCCTGGCTCTTTAGGATTTATTTCTCATATCTCAGCTCTACTTAGCGTATTGAGCACTCTATGTTTTAGCTTTATTACTTGTTTGTTTTTTTTTCTTTGGACTAAAAACTTAAGGCACTGGATGTTCTACTCTCCGGCCTTCATTATAGGTTTGTCTATGATGAAGGTCAGAGGGCTCACCATATCTACTCTAACCGTTTTTTCTCGCACTTCCTACCTGGGGAACTCCTTCACCACGATTTCTTTCTTCCCTATCCTCAAGAATTAAAATGCAATGTCAATCGCCATTTTCTGTCTTTTTCTACCCTGTTCTTTTTTTATTGTTTGCTCAATCCTCTCTATTCTCAGTCTCCTCATTCTCTTCCACTTTCACTCTCTGTAACTTCCTCCCTTCTTATGGCATTAGAACTTTTCTTCGGATTATGATGGTATATATATATATATATATATATATATATATATATATATATATATAGGATGCGATGGATACATTTTTGTCTAAATTATGCACAAATGAAAATAACATTGAGATCTCATTTTAACATATATATATATATATATATATATATATATATGTGTGTGTGTGTGTGAAAATATTGTAGAAAATAGGAAAGAAACTGGTTTGGTAAATAATCCAAAGTTCCTTAGTATTTTGGTAATTATTTTTTAAAAATAGTGCTCGATACGAAAGTAGAGCATAAATATAATTATTTATTCAAAAATATGATTCCAACTCGCTACATAAGAGGTCTCATGTTTCAAAACAAGAGCCGAAAACTTCAAAATAATATTTGAATTAACTTGAGTTAAAGTAGGCTCTGTTCCATCTTCAAGCGAAATCTTTTTGGGAATGACTTATTTCTGAAATTTACGAGTTTTAATAGTATGGTCAGAATTGAAATCAAAATCAAGGGCGGATTGTTTAGAATCGGCAGGGGTGGGGTGTTAATAATTTGTATCAGTATAGAGTTACTTTCATAGATGCCGGGTCACGGTAAGGTGGGGGGGTGGCTAAATTTACGACCGAGGAAGTTTTCGCATAGTCTGGCTTGAGCGTCTACGGAGATTTATTTATTTTTATTTTATCCTTTTATTATATCCTTTTATGAAAGGGATTTGTGTATATGAAAAGGCGGTAACGTTTGTTATTTGACGACTTCATAAAGGGTTATCAATTTTTGTAGGGTATTAAAACTGTGTATATGGGCAATGGATTTTAAAATTTATTTTATTGTATGCATGTTTTTAGCTAGTTATTCAGAGCGTAAGTTCGGGTGTGTCGGCAGAAAACCGTTAATTCTTGCCTATTGTTTAATAGGTTTTTATTGTTTAGAAGCTTAATAATGTGTAGTTTCTCATGGAGGCACAAAGGGCATGGGTCATCCCAAGTTTTGCAAGTTCTAGGCCTGTTAATGATTTTCCATTTTACTTCAGGTGTCCTATTTTTTTCTTTCAGGTGCCAAAAAAAAAATAGTTTCAATTCTGACCATACTATTAAAACTCGTAAATTTCAGAAATAAGTCATTCCCAAAAAACTAAATAACTACGGCTATTACCCATGAAGCATTTAAGTGCATACTACTTTCCGTGAGTCAGTGACACGATACTTCGCCGTTATATAGAGAACCTAACGAATTGCACACCCAACACAATTGAAGGAAAATGACGTTTGACGATCAAAGTCAAATAGTGTAAATCATTGCACAGCGAGGGTCTCCAGTACTTTCAAATAGAAAAATAAATGTGAATGCTTTTTCAGCAGCGAAAGTGTCTGCTAGGCCTTGTTGTGACCAGTTTCTCGTGGTTCTAGCTGTGGTGTATTGATATGTTCCCCAAAGAGTATTGCGCGTATGTAGATACAACGAATCCAAGGGCAATTTGAACTCGGCTCTCCTATTCGGAAACTTTATCCGTTATACCACGCGCATGTATCTAAGCTTACAGCTATTACTTATCTAAGTACTGGGCAAGCTCGATGTTGCTTAGCTTCAGTGATCGTAAGGGAGCCATGGTGTAGCCGTAAAACACATCATTTCAAGTTTTGTAAACTTACTTAAAATAATTGATTGAGCTTTCTTTCGTAATTGATTGATTAACTGACAGCTGATTATACGGTCTTTCTGTCATCAGTTTCGTATTTTCAATTTTTTTTTTTCCTTTTTTTCTCATTCCCATCATATTTCAGATTTATTATATCCTATTTGAAATTCTCCTGATAACGAAACTTTGATGAGCAGGAGTGAAACCAGTTATTTTTCCCTCCTTTTAATTTTTCCTTTATCTCTCATTATAGAGTGTAATGTTAATACTTTTAAAGCAATACTCAAGATTTGTACCACTAAAATCTGTTTTTATATATATATATATATATATATATATATATATACATACATACATACGCACACACACACATATATATATATATATATAAAAATACACACACACATACACACACATACACACACACACACATATATATATATATACACACACACACGCATAGATATATATATATATATATATATATATATATATATATATATATACACACACACGCATATATATATATATATATATATATATATATATATATATATATATATGTACACATACATACACTCTCACTATAAATTTGTTTTTTGTGCCCGGAGTTTGGAATTTGTAGGTTTGATGAATTGGATCGTGATTACGATTCCAATGTAAAAAAATTATAACCCTGGAATATTAGTGTTTGACCCTTTTATATTATATATATATATATATATATATATATATATATATATATTAGGAACTACTTTTGAATTTAGCACAGTTTTTTAAAAATCAAAACAAAAGTACTAAAGAACTTCAGATTATTTACCTAACGTGTTCTTTTCTGTTTTTCCATATATTTGCTCACACCCACCCACCAACACACACATGTACATACATATTTCTAATTTTAACAGTTAAAATATAATCCTTGAAAATGGCTAAATGTATAGCCGAAAGCGTTCTTATAAAATGAACATTCGGACAGTTTTTATATAATTTATCATCCGAAAATAAAAAAAAATTATTAGATCGCATGAGAAATTGTATAACAAAAAACTAATTAAAAGCACCTTGCCTGTCGTTTTCAATGAAATGTGCATATATATATATATATATATATATATATTGAGTACTCTTCTATTGCGTCGTTGTGGTACACTGTTCTAAGCAAGGTAAATAGCGACCTATAACAATATACTCTTTGAATTCTTCTCGACGTTTTTCATCTCAGGCATTGCAATGCAACTGACATATCATAAACTGACAGGTGAGTTTCATAGGAGAAATTCAATTTGCGGTATCCCATCGTCCTCTAACCCTTTCCTGTTACCGGCTTAATTCTTATTTCCGCTTCCGGCCACGTACGTTCCTGGTACCGATATATCAAAGATGGCGGGTAATTCATCTCTTCTCTCTTCGCATTGTTGTCATATTCACAACGCAGTCGGTATCCATTCAGTGATAATGATTTTCTATTTTCTTTTCTGACATATCTGGGATAGCTTAAATATATCATGGATACCACGCACAGCTGTCACAAGAAACGACTTGCCCACTTCCCTGGACGAGTTAATTTCGTATTTCTTCCAAGTAGTATACACCAGCATATGAGTTTAGGCAAATATTTTGGGATCAGTTAAGATTGCCCAAACAAGTAGAAGGGAACATTATAGACTGAAACAATCCCTATCTTTCTTCCAGAATAAACAAAGCGAGTAAATGTATGTAGAGTTTACTGGTTTGATTACTTGAGTAAACATGGAGGAGTAATGCTTAGTCCCTCTGGGAGAATTGGAGAGCAGAGTTCAAATTCCAGTCAAGTTAGTTATAATACGTACTAATACACTTTCTTAGTACGAGCTATAAGTAAAAATAGCAGGAGAGACTTTCTCTTATAACCATGAATGGCAACCATTGTAGGAGAAAAAACACTAAATTCAAATCTACCGTTTAGCAAAGGCGAAAAGAAGCTAACTTCAAAAACAAATCCACTTCTTCTCCTTTCTAGGTCCTGCCTCTATAGGCAAAGGCTAGAAGAAGGTACCTTCAAAAACAAATCCACTTCTGCTGCCTTGTAGGTCCTGCCTCTATAGGCAAAGTCTGGAAAAAGGTAACTTCAAAAATAAATCAACTTCTGCTGCCTTGACGGTCCTTCATTTATAGGCAAAGTCTAGGAGGAGGAGGTACCTTCAAAAACAAATCCACTTCTGCTACCCTGTAGGTCCTGTCTCTCTAGGGAAATGTTATAACAAGTTAACCTCAAAAACAAATCTACTTCTGCTGCCTTGTAGGTTCTGCCTCTACAGGCAAACGCTAGAAGAAGGTAAATTCAAAAACAATTCCACTTCTCCTGCCTGGTAGGGCCGGCCTCTATAGGCAAATTCTAGAAGAAGTTAACTTCAAAAATACTTCCATTTATGCAGCCTTGTAAGTCGTGTCTCTATGGGCAAAGTCTAGAAGTAGCTAACTTCAAAATCAATCCCATTTCTGCTGCCTTGTACGTCCTGCCTTTATAGGCAAAGTCTAGAAGAAGGTAACTTCAAAAACAAATCCACTTCTGCTACCCTGTAGGTCCTGCCACTGTAGCTAAAAGCTGGAAGGTGGTAACTTCAAAAACAAATCCACTCCTGCTGCCTTGTAGGTCCTTCCTCCATAGGCAAAATCTAGAAGAAAGTAACTTCAAAAACAAATCCACTTCTATTGCCTTGTAGGACGTGTCTCTATAGGCAAAGTCTAGAGGAAGGTAACTTTAAAAAATCTACTTCTGCTGCCTTGTATCACCTGCTTTTTTGTTTCAATTTTGAATATTGATTTTCAAATTCAACTTTTGGAAGCTTAATTTGAACACAGTTTTCCTTTCTTCTTCAATGTTTCCTGTGTAAGGCTATTGTTTATTCTTCATTTTCTTTATCAACTATAATCATGTACCTTCTGATGAATTGATTAGTGAAATTTCTCTCCAGGTAGAGTTAAACAGTTGTAGGTGGCAACAAAAGACTATTTATCCTTCCCTGCCTGAACGGAATATACATTTATTCTGAATAAATCTTCCAATCCGATAACATCTGAAATAAATCATTTTTCATTCTTAGCACGGATAGATGGCCCCACAATCATAGTATATGCTGATGACACAGTTGATAGAACTTATACAGGAGGTACTAGTTTGGTGCATAATTATCAGGCGTTTTTATAGGCGATTTATTTGTTAATATAAAATTGTTGTTCTGTTTACTTTAATAAAAATATTTTATTTTCAGGTTATAAAAGTGCGTGTCGATAATCGTCAGTCAGTTATGGGTCATGCGTTAGAATAGAAGTGGCGGTTGTATCTAGCCTGTTTGAGAGTAAAACAGTGAGACCTAGTTGCCAATCAAGTAGCCGGCTTCAATTCATGTAGTCAAAGCACCAGAGAAAAAACTCATCAGAAAAAGAAAAATATTTATAGAAAATACATAGAGCAGCCACGTCTCGTCAGTGAGAATGTGATTGAAGTCGAGATATCAGGTCAAGATTGATTACCTTCAATCAGTTATATGCCATGCGGGATACACGCTTAGCCGATCGTGTATCTTTCGATACATGACTGACGAGGCAAATTTATTCCCGAAGTAGGCTGTCATTTCTTTCTGCAGTAGACCGTTCTGTTCTGATATTTATCCATAGCTGGGGGAAGAAAAGGATTCATACATTTCACAAGGGTATTAGCACATAAGTGAATGTAATGGATTCGACTGGAATTCGAACCCGGCTCTCTGATTCCTCATTCTGAACCGCTATCCATTACTCCACCGTGCCTCATACGGCCGTTACCCGCTCCGTAATAATCATTTAACATTTTTATTGTTGAATTTTTGTTTTTTTTTTACATAATAAATAAAACGCTTGATAATTATGCACCAACCTAATTAATAATGGAAACGAGAATAAATGGCTTAAGATCAATTGCAGGAAGACATTAAACATGTTTGTTAGCAGAAAGAATTGTCCAATATGCAAATAAAAAATTGCACATAACAAAATCAAAAAAAAAAAAACAATTGAACTGTCAGTGAAGTGTTTTACAAAAGTATGGAAAGTGTGACATTGATATCTGACATTGGGATAGCTAAAGATGTCTTCCAAAAGCTAAGTAAAGTATTAAGAAACAGAAAAAATTTCCTTAGAAAGAAAAAATAGAGTAATGACGAAACTTACAGTAACTCCTACAGCCAAGCCAACCCCAAATGTAATGATCTATATTTCTTTGCATCTTGGTATGTCAGAGAGGAGGCGAATTGATCTGAGTAGTGCATGATTTCCATACATTATCACCGAGGCCTGCACCCAAGTGGGATCACTTCAGTCTCAACAAAAACTGAATTTTGAGCCAACTGGGTGTTAATATTTTCTTGCAAGATATACGAATATATATATATATATATATATATATATATATATATATATATATATATATATATATATATATTGAACAATTAAAAATATTAAAATTTTCAGACACACTGAGTTGTAGATTAATATTCTTTTGTTTTTATTATTATTATTTCATTTAGATTCCTCGACTAGATTCGGACATCGTGGCCATCATCGAGAGAAGAAATATCTCTTCTTGCTGGTAGCAGTGAACTAGTGGTGTATTCATATGTTCCCCAAAGAGTTTTGCGCGTAAGTAGATACAACGAATCCAAGGGCAATTTGAACTCGGCTCTCCTATTCGGAAACTTTATCCGTTATACCACGCGCATATATCTAAGCTTACAGCTATTACTTATCTAAGTACTGGGCAAGCTCGATGTTGCTTAGCTTCAGTGATCGTAAGGGATCCATGGTGTAGCCGTAAAACACATCATTTCAAGTTTTATAAACTTGCTTAAAATAATTGATTTAGCTTTCTTTCGTAATTGATTGATTAACTGACAGCTGATTATACGGTCTTTCTGTCATCAGTTTCGTATTTTCAATTTTTTTTTTCCTTTTTTTCTCATTCCCATCATATTTCAGATTTATTATATCCTATTTGAAATTCTCCTGATAACGAAACTTTGATGAGCCGGTGTGAAACCAATTATTTTCCCCTCATTATGCCGTGTAATGCTAAACTTAATGCTTTTAAAGCAATACTCAAGTGCTGTACTACTAAAAATATGTTTATATATATATATATATATACTCTATAAATTTACATTAAGCACTGTTTTGTAAAAATAAAAATATCAATAAGAACACCGGATTATATATCTTACTGTTCTTTCTTTCTTTTTATTGTTATTATATATATATATATATATATATATATATATATATATATATATATATATATATATATATATACGCACACACACACAGAGGATGCGATGGGTAAATTGTCACAACTTTATTTTTTTTAATTTCGCATAAGCACGCTCTTTGTTTTTGATTTTGTTGACTGCACAGTATAATAGGATTGTTTGGGCACACCATCTGTAAGCAAAAGAACACCATGACGCAATTCACTCAGCCTGAAATTTGGAAACGGCCTGCTGTTCTGTGTTTCATTCGCGCCAGAAGCTCCAATATGAACATTTCAGTACAGTGCATTCGGAAAGAGATGAATGAGTCTAATAGCCATTACGAGGGTGTTTGGAGTAATCACTAGGGACAACGACGTTGTGCCCCAATTCTTCTTTATACAGGGTCTCAGACTCTGTAGTGTAGTATTACTGACTCACGGGAAGTAGTATGCACTCAACTGCCTCATGGGTAATAGCCGTAGCTATTTATAGACTTCGCGGCCCTTTTCGTCAGATATATATACGGTTTCAAATTAAGAGTAGTCTCGTTTCTAGTCTGATGTCCAACAAAGACCTCGGCCACTGTATAAAAACTACTTCTGCATTATTCTTTGTACACTTGTACAGATAACAATATTTAAATTATTCATTTTTGTGAGGGTCAATGTCTGTCTGACAAATCTAGGTGGATGGATGTGACTATCAATCAATTCCCATCTGTATTCTTTATTTGCAATAAAAGAGAACTACGGATATTAACTTGCTGTAAAAAATCAATCACTTATCGATTTGATATTACACATCGATTTTAATATTTAATTTGGAGTTTTGTGAGAGTCTATTGCAGAAAATCTTGTAATTAAACGAGAACAGGCATTGATTTTTGATTGAAGTCGTATATTTTTGTGGGTGAAGATTTTCACAGATAATTTGAATAATTCACTTGCATTTTAATACCGATTTAAAGAAAATAATATTTGCCTGAGTATAGATAGATAGATAGATACGGATTTATATATGTGAAACGAATGATTTCTCTCTCTCTCTCTCTCTCTCTCTCTATATATATATATATATATATATATATATATATATATATATTCAGAGAAAGACTGAGAAAAGCGATGAACAAACTGAGATAGATAAATAAAAACAGATTGATATATATATATATATATATATATATATATATATATATATATATATTTAATTATATAAAATAAATATGATATAAAATCACTACAAAAATAGCCATTTTGTTTCAACACCTCCGGCGTCTTATCAAGTGATCTTTTAAGAATAGTAATTGTTGGTTATTGGAATTTATTCCGTATACACCAATACTATACTTGGATATATATATATATATATATATATATATATATATATATATATATATATATATATACAGAGAGAGAGAGAGAGAGAGAGAGAGTTTCTCTGATGCTCGCAAAAGCGTGAAGCCCGGGATCACAAATTCATATCTATAAAATTTACATAAATATATATATATATAGAGAGAGAGAGAGAGTAAGATGAACAAACTGTGATAAATCGATAGAATATGAATAAACTAGGATAGATAGATAGATAGATAGATAGATAGATATGAACAGACTGAGATAGATAGATAGATAGATATGGATAGATAGATAGATATGGATAGATAGATAGATATGAACAGACTGAGATGGATAGATAGATAGATATGAACAGACTGAGATAGATAGATAGATAGATATGAACAGACTGAGATAGATAGATATGAACAGACTGAGATAGATAGATAGATAGATAGATAGATAGATAGATATGAACAGACTGAGATAGATAGATAGATATGAACAGACTGAGATAGATAGATAGATAGATATGAACAGACTGAGATAGATAGATAGATAGATAGATAGATAGATAGATAGATAGATATGAACAGACTGAGATAGATAGATAGATAGATAGATAGATAGATAGATAGATATGAACAGACTGAGATAGATAGATAGATAGATAGATATGAACAGACTGAGATAGATAGATAGATAGATAGATAGATAGATAGATAGATATGAACAGACTGAGATAGATAGATAGATAGATAGATAGATATGAACAGACTGAGATAGATAGATAGATAGATAGATAGATATGAACAGACTGAGATAGATAGATAGATAGATAGATAGATAGATAGATATGAACAGACTGAGATAGATAGATAGATAGATAGATATGAACAGACTGAGATAGATAGATAGATAGATATGGATAGATAGATAGATATGGATAGATAGATAGATATGAACAGACTGAGATAGATAGATAGATAGATATGAACAGACTGAGATAGATAGATAGATAGATATGAACAGACTGAGATAGATAGATAGATATGAACAGACTGAGATAGATAGATAGATATGAACAGACTGAGATAGATAGATAGATAGATAGATAGATAGATATGAACAGACTGAGATAGATAGATAGATATGAACAGACTGAGATAGATAGATAGATAGATAGATAGATATGAACAGACTGAGATAGATAGATAGATAGATAGATAGATATGAACAGACTGAGATAGATAGATAGATAGATAGATAGATATGAACAGACTGAGATAGATAGATAGATAGATAGATATGAACAGACTGAGATAGATAGATAGATAGATAGATAGATAGATAGATATGAACAGACTGAGATAGATAGATAGATAGATAGATATGAACAGACTGAGATAGATAGATAGATAGATAGATATGAACAGACTGAGATAGATAGATAGATAGATATGAACAGACTGAGATAGATAGATAGATAGATATGAACAGACTGAGATAGATAGATAGATAGATAGATATGAACAGACTGAGATAGATAGATAGATAGATAGATATGAACAGACTGAGATAGATAGATAGATATGGACAGACATAGATAGATAGATAGATATGGACAGACATAGATAGATAGATAGATATGGACAGACATAGATAGATAGATAGATATGGACAGACATAGATAGATAGATATGAACAGACCAAGATAGATAGATAGATAGATAGATATGAACAGACTGAGATAGATAGATAGATAGATATGAACAGACTGAGATAGATAGATAGATAGATATGAACAGACTGAGATAGATAGATAGATAGATAGATAGATATGAACAGACTGAGATAGATAGATAGATAGATAGATAGATATGAACAGACTGAGATAGATAGATAGATAGATATGAACAGACTGAGATAGATAGATAGATAGATATGAACAGACTGAGATAGATAGATAGATAGATAGATAGATATGAACAGACTGAGATAGATAGATAGATAGATATGAACAGACTGGGATAGATAGATAGATAGATAGATATGAACAGACTGAGATAGATAGATATGAACAGACTGAGATAGATAGATATGAACAGACTTAGATAGATAGATATGAACAGACTGAGATAGATAGATATGAACAGACTTAGATAGATAGATATGAACAGACTTAGATAGATAGATATGAACAGACTTAGATAGATAAATAGATATGAACAGACTGAGATAGATAGACAGATAGCGTTAAAAACCTCAGGCTTAAAATGCAATTGGAAATTTCATAGAAAGGAACCTGATAGTTTGGAGCAAAAGAAAGAAGGCAGGACGTCAATACGTGAGTGTATTAAATGCAGACTGAAGCGAAAAACGTCGGAAAGCAAGCGACTGAATAAAAGCAAGTTCTTCCATCAGGGAATAATAACACAATTTCTACACCGGATGTCAGTATTTATATAAAAGGCAATACACAAGATGGTCAGTCGTTCCAATAATTTACTCTCTGGTGGCGGAAGAGAAAACCGACTTTAATTGCTTGGTCTAAATCTATTCAAATTTTCTACGATCTCTGCTTGCACCTGCCCGAAGCTATAAACAGGGAAAAATGCCAAACTGAGTGAGGTAGCGGTTCGAATACAAACTGGAAGAAAAACTGATGAGAAGAGGAATACACATATATTTCAAGAAATGCACGGTCTTCAATTCAAGAAATGCACACACGTGTAAACAAAATGGCGGAAGTAGGTGTAGTAGTTACATTTTTCCTTATAGCATCAATAGTTGTTTGAGCGCCTTTTTTCTTCGTCTTCCTCTTAAATATGCCATGTCTGTTCAGGACGTTGGTGATCATGGTTTCCGACATTGCTCTGTCCTTTTTAGCTGTTAATAGATTTTGTCCTTTTTCTACCTCTTGTAATTCTATCAACCATTTACAGAAGTTCTTTTTTCCTTCCAAGTGACGTGTCCATTCAGTACGTGGCCGATCATAGCTCTCCACAATTTCCTGTACTTTTTAGCTCTTAATAAATTCTGTCTTTTTGTTATCTCTCCTAATCCTTGTTCTGTCAACCATTTACACAATCTCATTCTTCTTCTCTTATGTGCCGTGTCGCTTCAGAAAGAGAGCGATCATGGGTCTCCACAATTTCCCATCCTTTGTAGCGCTTAATAAATTTTGTCTTTTTGCTATCTTTCCTAAACCCTTTCTGCCAACCATTTACACAATCTTCTTCTTCTTCTTCTATGTGCCTTTTCTTTTCAGGGCGTGGTCGATCATGGCTCTCCACAATTTCCTGTCCTTTGTAGCTTTTAGTAAATGTTGTCGTTTTACTATCTCTTCTAATTCCTGTTCTGTCAACCATTTACACAAACGCGATCAGGTTTCTGAATTTTGTCGTTTTTAGTAAAGTGTCTTTTTTTAGTAAAGTGTGTCTTTTTTTAGTTTTTAGTAAAGTGTGTCTTTTTTTTTCTAACTTCCTTAATATCTTATACATTATTGTCCTGATCTTTGTCGCCATATTTATTACAACGTTTCGGCCGTTGTACGCCCGGCCTTCCTCAGGTGGTTGGAGTGTTGAACTGAACCGTTTATTTTGCTCACTGGGGTAGACTGTTCTAGTTCCACGTGCCATGTTTAATGGATGTCATTTATCAGTTATCTCCTGTTAATTTCCCTCTGAAAGTTCTCCACTGCCTTAACTGGGTATTGAACTCACACTCTTTGGGTCCTGTCACTGGATCTAACCAATGCCTTTATCCACTGTGCCATGTGTCCTTGAGGAAATATAGACAGATCCTTAATCTATCTCCTGACAACCATCTAAACAAGCTCCTTAGGTTGAATATCGTTTTATTCAGACTTTCCTGTGTGCGTAAAATTTTCTAAGGACTCTTTCTACATTATGAGACCCTAGAAATGGCTCACATATTCAGTATATGATTATTAATACGAATAATGATTTTAATTGCCTCGCACTGTTGCCTTCAAAAAGGTAAGACTCCCTCTTTTTCCGGATATGGTTTAAATAGCTCCGTCCTCTCACGTGCCTTGGGTGGCAGAGTGCAGGTGAAGGAAAACTTTGAATTCGAAACTAGTCTGAAGAGAAAACAGTCGAAATCCCTTTACCAGGTTATCTCGCCCTAAACACACCCTCTGCTGCTACGGCTACACTACATCTGTGACGCTAATGGGTTTGAGAATATAGAACTCATAGTGTATCGTTTATCGGCGCGTATGATCCGGTTATGTCCAGTTCAAATACCAGATGGTGCATTCGATTTCGCACAATACACTTGGAAAGGTAAAAATGAGATGCTTAACCAATTCAGAGTTGCTTAGAGCCTCTAGTACATTGCCAAAAATAGGAAGAAAGCTAATAGGCCAATAGTTAGAAGGATCAGATGGTTTGTTTGAGATCTTAAAAACAGGAACTACAGAAGAGGAATTCTAACAAGCAAGAAGGCATTTATTGTACAGTTTAGAGAGAACAGAGTCCAGTTCAGAGAACATTTCTTAAAGGATACCATCAAGTTCATATGCTTTGAGGAGATCTAGTTTAGAGATGACAGCATGGACAAAGTTATGTGTATATCACTCAATAGGAACTCAGTTCTAAGTGGAAAGTCAGACAAAGAGTATTTTTGTCCAGGTTAGTCAAGAATAGAAGAATATTTTAATAATTGAAAGCATTTTCCCTAGGAAATCATATCCTAAAAAGCTATCTATCATCCCACATAGGGGCAGAACACAAAGCCCCTCGGCACTGATGGGAAGGTAAATTAGAGCCCCAATAACCATGTTCTTCTCAACTAATGAAAAGGTATAGTACAAAAGGAATAAGGATTTGAATGCTGAGAAAGCATAATTCGTAATGCAAAACGGATTTAATACAGCGATACTGACAAAAAAATGGACAGGGCATGTTAGCCTATGAAGAGCAGTTTAAAGTGCAAAGAGAGATGGAAGTTATGTTGTGTTATTTGTAATGGAAAGGCAAGTTTTTGATTTTCTACAATGTACATGAATACATTCCTTTTTCTTATTTCATATCTTCTTATCAGCCAAAATGGAATATTTTTGGCATAAAATGCATTAACATTGTATAGGTCTATGATAAACTGTAACATGTTTTTTGTTTTTGCAATAAACTTTTTATTATTCTCAGTCTGTGTCTCTTATTCATGTATGCCACTCTTGTTATTACACCTCATCATTGTTTTTTGCCACAGGATTCATTTTAATAATTTTTCCTCAATATTTGTTCACAGTAAGATATCTGAGATATATAAACGTATAGAATATATTGTGGAATTCTCTATTTCTTTAAGTTGAGACTAAACGTTATTACTCAAAAAAAGGAAAAGTCAGAATATATTTTTGACCAATTAGTTTTTAATCTACTGAGTAAACTTGGGATTCTATCTACTGTTATAAAAAGAATTCCAACCTCAAATTATTAGTTTGTTCCTTAAGAACAATAAAAACATCATAGATCACCATTCTTAACAAAAGCTTGACAGACTGTTTCAGCAACAACTATTAATACATCAGCAGTTGACCTAGAGAAGCAAGTCATATTGCTTATCTGTAAGAAGACCCTGTGAGGTGATATTATGCAACGAAGTGTGACATGAGTTCAGTTGAGGTAAAAATCCATGCTATTTATTGGCCAACCTACAAATTATGACAATCATTCTGTAACATGATGTAATATGTATAACTGCTATATCAGGCATACGACTCAGGGTTAAGATTTATGAGGTGTCATCTAGAAATTATCCTCTTGCTGCAAAAACCAGGCCGTATATCTGACCATTTCGTTCGTGAGCCAATAAAGACATATTTATTTACACTATTTACATTAGTCAGACTGTTATTCTCATCTTTATTGCCATATTCACGACGTTTCGGCCGTTGTACGCTCCGGCCTTCTTCAGGTGATATACGTTGGAATTTTGAACCGAAAACTTTAGTTCGTTCATCGGGTTAGATTATTCTAGTTCCACGTACCATGACCCAAGGAAACATGACCCAGTGGATAAAAGAGGTGTTCAAAATAATGCACGGAATTGACCCAAAGAGTTTTGAGTTCGATACCTGGCCACAGCAGAGGTGAACAAGAACTCGGAGTGTTGATTTAGTAAAGGGAAATAACTTAAACTAAGTTATCCAGAAAAGCCATATATGTCTATAGACTGATGACGCAGGACACCTCGACGTGGTGTAATGTTTAGAAAGCTTTTCTCGCTAGAACAATTACAACTGAAGAGTGAGTTCGCACCTCACTCAGTGCCTCATACCTTCGGCCTTCTACACTTAGAAAATAGCCTAGGGACATCTTGATGCAGTGTAATAGTTAGCAAACTTGTCTCGCTAGAATAATTACAGCTGAGTAATGAGTTCGATCAATGAGTGCCCCATCTAAGCTACGCTTGGAAAATAGCCTAGGGACATCTCGACGCGGTGTAGTGGTTAACAAGCTTGTCTCGCTAGGACAATTACAGCTGAGTAGTGAGTTCGATCCTCACTGGGTGCCCCATAATTTCGACCTTGTGCCGCATCTAAACTACGCTTGGAAAATAGCCTAGGGACATATCGACGCGGTGTGTTGGTTAGCGAACTTGTCTCGCTAGAACAACTACAGCTGATTCGTGAGTTCGATTCTCACTGGGTGCCCCATAATTTCGGCCCTGTGCTACGCTTGGAAAATTATTACTATAGACATAAGACGTAATTTGTAATGGACGGATGTTCACTTGCCAGGCATCAAAAACAATTTTAGGTCGTCTCTTTCGAAGATAAAAGAAAGCTAAATTTTAGGGAGGAAATGCTAGTTGAAATTTCTTGGGCACATAATGGGGAAAGAGAAACTGAGAAATTGACAATCAAAGGGACAGTTTGAAGGCAAGAGAGACAGGGGAAAGCAGCGAATAAACTACCTAACAAGCTTATGTAAATAGATGACACAACAGGAATTGGGAGAGATAGTAAAAAAATAATATAACTTATTGAGAACTACAAGGAATAGGAAGTAATGGAGAGCCATTATTAACACGTCAGCCACATAAAAAACTATAGAAATCTCGAAATAAGAAAAGAAATCAATGTGGAAATGTGTTGAAGAAACAAATATGGAGTCTTATAAAAAGAGTGAGTGACTAAAACTGATCAAAATGAAGGAAGCCAGGCAGAGGTCCGGACGAAGAAAGAGAAATTCTGTATATATTTTGAAAATCAATGAAACCCAGATAGAAATACGAACGTTTTGAAGATAAGAAGAGGGGAAAAGTCGACACAGGAAGCAAGTATTGTTAGGTCGCGCTGAAGGTACATTGGTAACCGCGCATGCGCACAGAAGCCTCACTGATGCGGAAGACGTGCTAACTTTCTTGTTGCCTGTCGCCTTTAATGTCATTAGCGGTGCTGGTCTGCTTCGTGGTGTGGCGGCCAGAAATAATGACATTTGTCATATCACATCTCTCACTTGTGACACACTCGCAATAAATTCTGATAATATGCGGTAATCCCCGCCTCCGTTCCTTATTGTAAAGTGCGAGCCATCTATCATATCTCGCTCGGTTGATGATATACATTTTCTATTTATATGTGTGTATATCTATTCATCTATACATTACCGAATAACTCCCCTCCTCTCTCTCTCTCTCTTCTTCCCCCCTTCCTCCCCCTCCCACACACATACACAGACACACATAACATTTCCACTGCCATCATCAGGAATTAAGCACATGGACACTAAATGTCCACTAGAATCTACATGCACACGCGGACACATACACGCTAACACCAAAAACACATAAGATTTACCTGACCAATAAAAAATAAACAACGCACAACTGAAATGTGTCGAAACATAATCTTCTATAATTCATTTCCAAAAAGTTCTTATGACGCTTAAATAAAACGAAACATTTTAAATTTATAAATGTTTCTTATCTGTTCTTTATTTTATCATTCTGTCGGATTTGAATCCATATTTAGTTCCAATTCAGTCTTGTATATATTTTAAATGATGAACAAGAAATACTGACTAAATAAAACGAAACATTTTACATTTATAAATGTTTCTTATCTGTTCCTTATTCTAACATTCTGTTAGATCTGAATCCATATTTGGTTCCAATTCACTCTTGTATATATTGTAAATGATGAACAGTCAATTCTGACAAAATAAAAACGAAACAAATTAAATGTATGAATCTTTTTATTTGTTCCTTGTTCTAAAATTCTTTTGTATTTGAATCCGAAATACAAAAATGGCAATAAAAAACAAACACAGAATTCATAGTACATTACATTTCCCCCAAAAAAGACACGCATAAAAGAAAGCGAATAAAATCGTTTCTGATTTATTCATTTTTCTATCACACACAAACATATATATATATATATATATATATATATCAGATGCGATTGATAAATTATCATCTAAATTTCGCAAAAATGAAGATATCACTCACATCTCATTTTAACAGATATATTTCCCAAAATGACAAAAAATCTTTAAATCATCACTGTCATCATCATTCACTTTTGTAAACGTAGGGCAGAACCGAAAACAGAAGCCGCACTAACTCTTTTCCACAACGGTTCTATTAACGGCAGCCATCAGCAATTCTGATACAGTCATACCTGTCTATTGTTTGACATTGTCCAGCCAGTTTTTGTGTATGCGACCTCTCCTAAATCCATCTTCAATGGTGCCTTGCGGGATGGTCTTGTACAGGCTGTCGTGACTTGTAATGTGTCCAAACCACGCCATCTTTCTCCGTTTGACGGGTGACGAGAATAGGTTCCTGGTGTCCCACAAAAGCTTCAGCCCTTTTCCGCACAGATTCATTGGTTTTTTGTTCCCAATAGAAAATGCCAAGGAGTTTTCTCATGTATTTGTTCTTAAACGCTTGGATCCTTCTCTCTGTCTTTGCCAAAAGTGTCCCCGTTTCACATCCATATAAGAGAATGGAGACTACCAGCGATTTGTACAGTCTGTACTTTGAAAGTTGATATTGCTCCTCCATATTCTTGTCAATTTGGCCATCGTTGCCATGGCTGCGGAAATCCGTGTGCGGATTTCCGAGTTGCAGGTACCATCTTTAGACAAGATTGCTCCTAAGTATTTAAAGATGGATACTTCCTCCAGTGAATTCCCATTCCTGGTAAACTTGACACAGATGTTCCTGTTTTGTGCTATTCACCATCGCTGACCGCCATTCCGTCTGCTCCTGTTCTTTCAAAAAGTTTGTTGGTCAACTCCTGGAGCTCACTGTTACTACCTGGTATGAGGTTAATGTCATCTGCAAAACATAATATACAGACTTGTCTGCCACCGATAGAGATTGAAGGATCATCGTCGGTCAAGGTTTCTTGCATGATTTTCTCTAGAAATAGGTTGAACAATGTGGGTGAAAGTATGCATCCCTGTCTCATGCCGACAGTTGTCTCGAAGAATCTTCCCATTTGTTTTCACAGAAGAACTGCACTAGTGGCATCTTTATATAGGGCCTAGATTACTTGGATAATCCTGTTATCTACATTGAATTCTATAAGGATTTGCCTAAGACTGTCATTTCATACATCGTCAAATGCTTTCTTGAAATCAATAAAGTTTTGGAAGACTCCCTACTGATGTTACAGGTAATTATATACGAGGATCCGACAATTGGAGACCTTTTTATTCTACACCCTCCTGTTCTAAAACCTGCTCGTTCTTCTGATAGCAGTTCTTCACCCTTGGATTTCAAATGATTGAAAATGATGCAGAGCAGGAGTTTACTTGGATGACTGATCAGGTCTTATAATTTTGACACTGCCCGAGGCTTCCTTTCTTTGTTAGGGGTATTACTAATGACTGGGTCCACTCTCCAGGACATTTTTTGTTCCAAATCTTCTAGCATAATGTTGTCATGAATTTGATGGTTTCTTCCCCTCCATGTTTTATCAGGTCAGAGGGAATATGATCCACTCCGGGTGACTTGCCAGGTACCAAGCTCTTTATTGCCAACTCAACCTCTTTGTTCAGTATTGATGGACTGGTCTCGTCTTCTTCTGTGGAGTGTTGGTAACTTTTTAATATGGAAATATCTGGATAAATTTGGAAATTTGTATAAATCATCACAGAATTGCATCAATCTATGGAGAATCTCTTCACTGTCGGTCAACAATTTACCATTCTCATCCACTATGCCCGTCACCGTCTGTTGGCTGATCTTAGCGAGGGATTTGAGAGTTTTGTAGACCTGTTTGCTATTACCAGTAAGCATATCCTTCTGAATGGTTTTCACTTATTTTGTATCCACTCCACTCCAGCTGCTCGTATTTTTCTCATCACATCACTGTAATTTTATTCAATTAAATCGCCATTGGCTTCAACCCCAGCCTCCAGACGACTTCGAAATCTCCTGCATCTCTTCTGGGCAGTGCCGTTGTTTAAGTTGGTGAGTGCGGCCATAAACCTTACATTCAGTTCATCTTTAGTGTTACATGAAAAATTGTTGGTCTCTCACTCAATTGCTTTCAACAGAGAATAATCAAGGGGGTTGCAATCTGGGGATTCAGGCGGCCAGATATAAGAGGTGATGTCGTTGCAGAAATTTACTAACAGACATTACTAGGATCTCCTGCTTGTGTATCATGGTGCAGAGCTCACTTGCCAGACATAGGGTCTTCCAGCAGCCACCCACTTGACCCAGGGCGAAACTACCTCTTCAAGGTACGATGTAAGCCTCCATGTTGAGTCTGAAGCCCCGTGGGAAGATGAATGGAGGCATAAGTGCGCCATCACTAGAGAGCACACCAAACACCATCAAAATCACAATTAGACGCACCCAACTCTTTCCAAATCCTCTGCACGTTCCTTAGATTGGCACCGAAATATTCTGATATGTTCGTATTGGAGCTTCAGGCGTGAATGGCAAGCAGTACACCAATCCATTTCCGAATTTCTGGATTAGTGAATTGCGTCGGGGTGCCCTTTTTGTCACAGACGATGCCATTCATCAGACCTATAAATTGAATTTGTAGTTCTGATGAATTGGATCGTGATTACGATTCCGATGTAATAAATTATAACCATGCAATATTAGTGTTTCAGCTTTTTATATTATATTCTTACTTTGTCCTGGACATTGAGCTCTACCTGTATTCTATCCTCTTGGAAATACATATATATATATATATATATATATATATATATATATATATATATATATATATATATATATGTTATGGGACCTTACCCATAATAACATAATGGACTATTCCATACGAAATAAATCCTGCGTCTCAAGAGGAAGCAAGGAGTTCAGTCCGAACTCTCTGCCTTCGGGTGGGGAGGAACCCGAACGAGGCTATGCCGAAGGGCAGAGTCTCTTTTGGGGAGGTACACCGACCCTGAATCTGTGTATACGGGTTCAAAAGAGCATATTTTTGGCCGAGCCCACGGGCTCGGAGATCCCACGTTAAACCGGCCTTGAGCCACATTATGCCCTCGTGGGGGGGGGGGTTGACTAAATACCGTTCAGTCCGAAGTCGGGCGACCAGCTGATCGGCTGATCGGTTGAACTCTCTGCCTCCAGGCAGGGAGGAACCCGAACGAGGCTACGCCGAAGGGCGGAGTCTCTTTCGGGGAGGTAAACAAAGGGCATATTTTTGGCCGAGCCCACGGGCTCGGAGATCCCACGTTAAACCGGCCTTGTGCCACATGATGCCCTCGTGGGTGGGGTGACTAAATACTGTTCAGTCTGAAGTCTGGAGTGAAGTCCGTCAGGAGTCTGTCAGTCAGTCAGAGCGAGTCAGTCAGTTGACTCAGAGGCAGTCCGAAACAGAGTCGCGTTCAGACAATTACTACTAAACCACATTGTTCGTACTAACAGTTTCTCTGTAGATATTCCTGTTTGTAATATATCTGTGTTATTCCATATCCGTATTCGAGTTCTTCTTTATTGGTTCTACCTTGGACTATCACCGTGGTACAAGGAACCGGACCATAACAATATATATATATATATATATATATATATATATATATATATATATTTAACATTTATGAATTTTAAAATATTGCATGGTTTAGTATACTTGCACATTTACAAACATTTAACAAGTATCAATTACAGTAGTCTTTTTTTCTTAGCTCTTCACTCCTGAAGATGATCTTGGATGACATTGAAACTACTTAGGAAAATAAAAGAAATAAAAAAATACGGCGTCTTTCTTTAATATTAAAATTTTACACCGACCCATTTGTGCCTGAACATTGCCACGTGCATCAAGCACAGAGCTTTACCAAACAGTGAGGAATAAATGTATATATTTATCATTATATTTATATAATGTGGCCTTTCACAAAATGACACACTCAATGCATTAATTGCTGGCCGTAATAAGTCTGGCCATGTTTTGGGTTTTAAAAGTGCTACTCGAATTAAAAGAGCAGGCAATTTACCAAGTGCTAAGTCTGGTGGTGACGAAGAAGTGAAATCTGATGTAAATTGGATACATTAGCAGCCAGCTTAGTTTTAAAAATCTGCGATACAAGCCGTCATTCATAGGTGGAACACCGTCATTAGAAGAGGTAGTAACGATACCGAGAGGCAGAGATGTGAACCTTTGATATATAACTAGACCTGATGAACAATATGTTTGATTGCATTTCTTATTTCGTATATAATGAAACAAAATCAATTACCTTTAAACTCATCCTCGTATACACACACATATATATATATATATATATATATATAGAGAGAGAGAGAGAGAGAGAGAGAGACGTGGCCTGACGATTGCGTGTAGAATGAAACAGCCTGTCGTCACCGAGTGTTGACTTCAATGTTCAAATGTTCAATTTTATATTTATTTTTAGATACGATCTATCTCTGGTATTGAGCACTTTATCGCATAAATATAGCACACCTTCAAACTATATTTCTTCATATATATATATATATATATATATATATATGCAAGTTTCATTACATAAGACAAAGTAAATAGCACAAACAGGAACATCTGTGTCAAGTTTACCAGGAATGGGAATTCACTGGAGGAAGTGTCCATTTTTAAATACTTAGGATCAATCTTCTCTAAGTACCTGCAAGCTTTGATTAATTTTTTATATAATTTCTTATATGATCTTATAAATTCTTTTCTTTTCCGTAGATAAATTATGCAAAATCTGTCCAAATGCTATATTTTTGCGATCGCTTTCGGCTATACATTTAGCCATTTAGAAGGATGGAATATATTTATTGTTAATAAAAAATGGATTGTTGTGTGCATATATTTAGCATTATAGAATGTTTTCATTTTCAAAACGCAGTCAACATATTTTGTTCGTGTTCATATTTGATATTACTGAGTGCTGTTTTTTTTTTTGCTTTTACTGATAAGATTTGCATTATTTTTATCCTTTTTTTATATGTAGACGATGATATTATCAACAAGTATTTTGGGGAAAGGGATTCATCGGTGCATTTAATGCTATAATTCGTTGGAAGATATGGGGTGATAATGTCATTGAGAAATTTTGATAATTGGTCTATGCATGTTGCAAGAAGAAATTATAAAGTAAAGTAAATAATGTTAGCTTTTCAAAATTGTTCATAAATATTCCTCGGGTCAACTAAAAAGTCTCAGTAAATTAGTGACATAATTTAATGTTTAATAAACAAAAAAAATGATGTTGAATTTTTTTATGGATTTAAATTTTAATTTATTTTAGTAATTATGTAATTATTTATTTTAATTATGTAATTATTTATTTTAAATATTAAAAATATTAAATTATTAATTTAACCATTTTCTTTTGAATTTTTCACATTTTTATAGTCATATGTGCTGGCTTGGGAAAGTAGTAATTCTTTCAGGAATGAAGATAATTGAAAAAATCCGGAACGTAAATTTATATTTTGATAAGATTCCATAGCAGCACTCTGGAGAATTTCCGTCTAAATAAGTTACTTTCTCTTTCAATAAGCGTAGAATCCTTTGGATCAAAGTTGTGTTATCGTTTAGATCAAAGTTCTGGTTGAATTTATTTCTATGTATAATAATGCATTAGATAAATTATTGTGTATGAGATCCTTTTTGAGTTCATAGATACAGTTTTTTCCCAATGTATTCTGAGGAGCAGTTCTGGCTTTTTATGTTATATATATATATATATATATATATATATATATATATATATACTTCCAAATTATTATTGTTATGGATATTTTTGGTTCTCATTATATCTATTATTGTTTTGGATGTCGTTGTTCCGTTTGGACAAATTGTTTGTTTGTTTTTTATAATTGATGCTAAGGATTTAGTAGGTAATATCTATAAACACAGACATGATATTATATGTATTCAATTCTTATGCGCCTAAGAAGTTTAAAAAATAGTCTCATTATCCTCAGCTGTGTCTAAGCATTTTCCTTAATCATTAATCTCTTAATTTATGAATTAATATCTCGCCATTTTCATCGGTGATTTTTACCTTTGAGAAAAGCCAGATTCTGTAGTTGGTCATAATCTGGACTTTGCGAAAGACATTGGCAGACCTGGTTGGTTTTTACGTAATATAAAGATGGCGACACAGCTTCTGCAGTTATTAGAAAAGGCTGAATACTTTTCATACAGACTTCGTATATCCACTGAATCAATTAAAATATCTATCTAAGAGAAAGATAAGCATGTCCGTTTGATGGCTGTCGTATGTAAATATTTCGCGCCGCTGGTATGTCTTCCAAACCTAACAAATCCCATCATAGAGTTTTTCTTTTAAGACAGCCTTTTCGTCATCTCTCTTTCGTCTAGTTTCTCAATCTGTAACGGACAATGCTAAACTTAGGAAATGTCTGCCAACAGAATCACACGGATATCTGACATGTTGGTGTTTGAAATCGTATTTAAAATCTGATGATGAGGCGAACGAGCAAAAAGTTGCGCCATAATTGATGAACTTGTTCGCACTAGATTCAGTGAATTGTGTCTCTCTGAGAATGTTGCGATCGGTCAATGGAAAGGCGAGTATCAATCATCGCTTGGCAGACGACATCAATAATGGATCGCCATCCATTTATAGATTTGTAGAATTTCGATTTGCAATCGCTCGGACATTGGTCAATTCTCGGCGGGAAGTGAGCAATATTTTGGCATCTGCTACAACGTGATAAAGTGGCTTGGCGTGGGTTATGGCGCTTAAATAGGGAAAGGAGAGGAACAGACTGTGAATGGAGGACGTGTGTGAGGATTCAATTGACTGAAGGCGAGATGTAGGGATGGGAGGGGAAGAAAAAGAAGACGAGTGTGGGAGTCAAAAATAGAAGAAGTAATCAGGAAAAAAAAACTGTGAAAGGGAAAATAAAAGAAAAAGAATTTAAAGAAGAGACGGAAAGAACGAAAGAAGGAATTAAAATAGAAAACGGAGGAAAACAGGAAGGTATATAATGGGAAAAGGTGGGAAAGAAAGAAAAATGCATTAGAGATATAAAGAGAGGGGGAATAAAACGAACGCTCGGAGAGAAAGAGAAAGAGGAATAAGACAAGAAAAAAGAAAAGAATAGTAAAATATATAAAGTGATTAAAGGTAATGGAGAAAGAAAGAATTAGGGAAAGACACAAAGAAAATATAATCGAGAGAAGTGGAAAAAAGAAAGTATGCATTACAAAGAAAGAAAGAAAGAAAGAAAAGCAAAGGAAAAAGAAAGAAGGGAAATGTTCAGAAAAAGAAGAAAGAAAAAAATAGAAAGAAAGACAGAAATGTAAGTAGAGAAAAAGGAAAGAGTTAAGAAAGAAAGAATGAAAGAAAGAAAGAGACAAAGAAAGCACTGAAAAACGAGTAGAAAGAAAGAAACAAAGAAAAAAAAAACTAACAGAAAAAGGCCCAGAAAACACGTAAAAGAAAGAAATATAAAGAAAGAAGGAAAGAAAAACAAAAAAAGAAAGGAAAAAATAGAAATATAAACAAAGACTTACGAAAGAAAAAGGCTAAGAAAACAAAGAAAGAAAGAAAGAATGAATGAAAGAAAAGAAGTACAAGAAAGAAAGAATAATCGAAAGAAAGAAAGAAAGGAATCGAAAGAAAGAAAGAAAGAATAAAAGAAAGTAATCGTAAGAAAGAAAGGAATCGAAAGAAAGAAAGAAAGAAAGAAATGAAAAGAAATAAAGAAAGAATAAAAGAAAGAAAGGAATCGAAAGAAAGAAAGAATAAAAGAATAAAAGAAAGAAAGAAAAAAGGAATCAAAAGAAAGAAAGAAGGAAAGAAAAGAAAGAAGAATGAAAGAAAGAAAGGAATCGAAAGAAAGAAAGAAAGAAAGGAATCGAAAGAAAGAAAGAAAGAATAAAAGAAAGTAATCGTAAGAAAGAAAGGAATCGAAAGAAAGAAAGAAAGAAAGAAAGAAATGAAAAGAAATAAAGAAAGAATAAAAGAAAGAAAGGAATCGAAAGAAAGAAAGAATAAAAGAATAAAAGAAAGAAAGAAAAAAGGAATCAAAAGAAAGAAAGAAGGAAAGAAAAGAAAGAAGAATGAAAGAAAGAAAGGAATCAAAAGGAAGGAAGAAAGAAAGAAAGAAAGAAAGGAAATAAAAGAAAGAAGAATAAAAGAAAGAGAGAAAGGAATCAAAAGAAAGAAAGAAAGGAAATAAAAGAAAGAAGAATAAAAGAAAGAAAGAAAGGAATCAAAAGAAAGAACGAACGAAAGAAAGAAAGAAAGAAAGGAATCAAAAGAACGAACGAAAGAAAGAAAGAAAGAAAGGAATCAAAAGAAAGAACGAAAGAAAGAAAGACAGAAAGGAAATAAAAGAAAGAAGAATAAAAGAAAGAAAGGAATCAAAAGAAAGAACGAAAGAAAGAAAGGAAAGAATCGAAAGAAAGAAAAAGAAAGAAGAAAGAAAGAAGAATAAAAGAAAGAAAGAAATCAAAAGAAAGAACGAAAGAAAGAAAGAAAGAAAGGAAAGAATCGAAAGAAAGAAAAAGAAAGAAGAAAGAAAGAAAAAAAGAAAGAAAGGAAGAAATGAAAAGAAAGAAAGAAAGGAATCAAAAGAAAGAAAGAAAGAAATTAGGCCACACTAAAATAAATAAAGACAGAAAATATACAAAAGTAAACTAAAGAGTTAAATAAGAATAGAAGAAAAGAAAAAAAAAAGTAAAGAGAATTAAATTTTACAATTATTATTCCGTCGCGCTATTCTATTAATAAAACTGCATCATGGCATAACCATTTACGATCTCTTTCTTTCTGATTTTCAATTCATATCCCTGATGAAAGAATTAACAGTAAATTCATATTATACATATGTTTATAATTCAACATTTCTGAATAACATCTTGACTATAAACAAACACGTTCTCTTTGATTTCCAATCCGTTCCTATAATAAAACAATTAGAAATATATTTCCATTCTACATCCGGAAGTGACATGTTGTCTCTAATTTTTATATTCATTTCTGATTACTGACAATCACGTTCTTCTTGATTTACAATGCATATTTCGAGAAAAATATTAACAATGCATTTTTATTTTGCAGTTTATTGCTTCATTCTGTCAGCAATGCTTGCCTTTATTTCTGATCGCTGAAAATATCTTTCTTCCTGTTTATCAATGCTTTTCTTGTCTTGAATTCTAAAGTTTGTCATATATGTTGATAATGATCTTAAATTGCTTGAATTTTCTTGTCGTCGTCAATTTCGATTAGTTTTAATTCCAGCTTGATTTTCTGCTTTATGGCAAAGATCAAATTGTTTTTGTTTTATTTTTAGATTCCGCGTCATTGAACTATGCACAATGAATCGAAAATAAGAGACATCTTCGAAATTTAAACCTTCACTTCACATTATCTTGGCCGATTTATTTATTCCAGGCCATATATAATATTAGGTTGGTGCAAAAATAATGTCGTTTTTGACGTTAAAAAATACATCAAAAAACATTATTTTTGCACCAACCTAATATAATACAAAAGTGTAAAATTACACCCTTGTGAAAATCAATTGAAACAACCGCTTTAGTTTCCTTTCTTTCGCCATACGGTCAGTTTTAGACCCACTGGAGTGACAGTGTGTAATCGATTTCTATTTTTTTTTCCTCAGATTAAGTCATTTACAGAGGTGGGCAGTAATACGAATTTTTTTTTCGGGGTATACGATGAAATTTGCTTGGCCTTGAAAAATATTGCGTCATCCATTACTGAATCAGATTTTTATCACGCCCAGGCACTATTGTCTCAACTGTCGATTAGTTGTCCTACGGCCATTGTCTGCGATGGACGTTACTCCAAGGAAGCGTACGAAAATTGTAACGCTGCACGAACACACTGGCAAGCCTTACCAGTGAGCAAATCAAAGTACTATAGACCTGCCCGAAAACTCTCCTGATTTAAATCCAATCGAGAATGTGTGGTCCATCTGCAAAGAACGACTTCGTGTAATGGACATACGAAGTACTAATATGTGCACTGGGTTATGTTTCATTGGAAAAATACGAAAAAAAAACGGAATTATTCGTTTTGTTTCAATTAATTTATGTTAGTAAGCACTGGTAAAAAATACGAGATTAAATCTTTAATACGTAAAACTATTGTTTATTTCCTCCTGGATTCCGTCCAATGAACTTCTCGTGACAGGACTTTCCTCAGTACCCAACTCGCTATTATCGCGTATAACATATCTATTTACTTCTATCTTAATAGCAAATCCGATGGGTCCGACAAAGCAGAACAGTCAGCCGCTCCAAAAAATGACCTCTGATCAATTAACTGGGGCAAAGAATGGCTTGTAAATTTCCACGCCTCCAAAACGTAGTTCTATGGCAGCCAGTCTTTGAGAAAGAAACTCTAAATTCAAACCATCTGCTGCCTTGTACTTCCTACTTCTTTCGGCAAAGTCTAGAAGAAGATAGCTTCAAAAACAAATCCACCTCTGTCAGGCAGAACAGAGTAACTTTAAAAGCCGCCGGTGCAAAAGGAACCGGCAAGCCATTACACTATTCTACCTTGAATTAACCACATTTGTGAGATGGAGGGGAGTGGTGACCACAACGGCGGCGCAATATGCGCTAACAGAATAAAACGATGAATGAAAACGAAACTGCTATCTTTTAATTACCGTAGAGAACTTTTTTCTGCTTTTTATTAGCATGGCTGATGCTAACCTCCACGAGAGCAACACATTGTGCCTTTTTTATCTGGATATTAAGTGAATTGATTAAATTGAATCAAATACCGGGTCTACTGCTGAGAGATTTGGTTCATGATGCCGTGGTAGACAATTTTTCTCGACAGAATTCATTTTACACATTTATAAATCTACCATTCGTCCACGCATTGAATATTACGGTCATATCTGGTCTGGATCTCTTGTAATATATCCTTATCTCTTGTAACATAGACTGACCGAAACGTTAGAAGGGATAACGAGAATGCGGGATACACATTCAAGGAACGTCGTATTTTTTTTTACGTTTTATTTCTGATATATTATTAAAAATAAATAAAATGAAATCCGGCGATCATAGCGATCCAAAAAATAAAATAAATGAAACATTAATGAAAACTAGTAAATGCAGATAGATAGATAGATGAATGAATGAAAACGAAACTGCTATCTTTTAATTCCCGTAGAGAATCTTTTTCTGCTTTTCATCAGTATGGCTGATGCTAACCTCCAGGAGAGCAACTCAATGTGCTTTTCTGATTTGAACATGAAGTGGAGTGATTAAATTGAATTAATTGCTGGGTCTAAGAGATTTGGTTCACGGTGTCGTGCCAGACAATTTTTCCCGCCAAAAGTGCCAATCTCCTACACATCTCAATAGCCGTAGATACAGAGTAAAAGAATAATAAATATCTCATGTATGTCGGAAGTAATTCCAGCCAGCAGCGCAATTCAATTTCAGCTCATATTACAGTGTATCAGCGTAATGAAATGCCTATTCGATTGCAGCATCTATCGATTAGGCACGACGTTGATAGGCTTGTGTAGCTTACTGAATCTCTTCCTGCTATTCAATTGATTATGGCATTCTATCGATTTATCGGTGATCATTAGAGGCTATTTACGACGGTGAAAGCTTGCTGAGGAAACAATCAGTACCTGAATTTAGAATCAAATTTGAAAATGATACAAACGCAAATCATTTTGGAAAGAATTTAAGCCCGCTAATATCGTTTGCACGTCAAACGATTGATGCATTTAGAGTTACGACCACGAGAAATGCCCAACAGGGTTTGAGATTTAGAAACCACTTGTAAAATGCAGTTATAAACAGATTAGGAAAAGGAATTAACTTGTAATATATTGACTGCTACATCTATCTGTCTATTTATCTATCTGTTGTAACCTAGGGAAGGTTACTGAATAAAATAATCAAACGAAGGTTGGTAATGAACGATAATACTTAGGACAAGAACAACACATATAAGATTCGCCAGCGGCGCGTAGAAGAAGTAGTCAGCTGCAAGAAGGGAGTCAAGTGAATTCCACAATCACTCTTCAACTGCAGGATATCTACCAACCGCCACACGAGGTCAGATATGGAACAAGGCCGAATTTTATTTGTGGTATCCGAGCGCGTAGGGTCGGCCAAAAATTGCCCGTAGACCCCGTATAAAACGGGGTCGGATAGCTGGGTCCTGAGACGAGACTCTGTTATTCAACATAGCATCGTCTGAGATCCTCTCTGTTCGGAGGCAGAGTTTGACCAGCACAGCTGGAGACCAATCTCCAACTGCGGGATATCTACCAAACAACCAACGCGGTCAGATGTAGCCCAAAGCCGAATTTAATGTGGGGTATCCGAGCCCGTAAGCTCGGCCAAAAATTGCCCGTAGACCCCGTATAAAACAGGTTCGGGTAGCTGTTTCCCGAGACGGGACTCTGTCCTTCGACATAGCCACGCCTGGGAATACTCTCTGACCGGGGGCAGAGAGTTTGACCAGCACAGCTAGAGACTAATCTCCAACTGCAGACCAACATACAGCATTTACTACTTATTTATGGGAATAGCGGCATACCCATTGTCGTCAGTAGGTATGCTACAACACTATCTATCTGTTGTGGCTCTTCAAGGTGAAAATATCATGGCTCTCCACAACTTCATATCTTACTCTCAACAGTATGCTTTCTTCATGTTTTCTCTTTCTTTATGTATTTTTCCGACATTTATTCGCTCAGACTTATCAAGTCCGTTCTCTCTCTCTCTCTCTTTTGATGCCATGCAACATTAGTATGTAGGTGATATAGTTCTCCACAGCTTCCTCTCATTCTTACTCGCTGCAATGTTCTCAATTTCTCAGTCGGGTCCAGTATGTTCTTTCCCTCTTTCATTAGATGTCATTTCAGGATATGGACGATCATGTTTATCCACAGCTCTTTTTACTTCTTCTTCACTAAAGTAACATACCATCCATTTGCTCAATCATGTCAGGTAGGTTCTCTCTCAGTTTCTCTTTCGATGTCATCTCACATAGGCAATCGTGGCTCTCGACAGCGTCCTCTTTTGCTTATGCACAGTCGAATTTTAATTATGTCTCTTATTTGTGAGCTTTTATATACTTGCTCCTACACCCATGTGCTTAAACTTGTTAAGTATGTTCTTTTTATTCGTTTATCTCTTACGGTCAGGTATGTCACTTCAGAATGTTGATGATCATGGCTCTCCACAGCTTCCTGTCTTTTGTTGATCTCTTTTGTCTTTGCAATACTTGTTCCTCCATCCATTGGCTCAAACCTGTCAAGCATCTTAAAAGAAAAAGAACAAAAAGAAGAATGAAAATTTCTCTCTCGTTTGAATCTCGCTGTCGTTTTTTAAGTACCTTTTAAAAAAATGAAATACACACACGCACACACACACACACACACACACACACACACACACACACACATATATATATATATATATATATATATATCTCGAAAAACACTGTAGGATCGAATGCGGTGTGCGTATTATATATATATATATATATATATATATATATATATAATGGCTTAAAATATTTTTCCTGTAACTATTACACTGAATATTCATATATATATATATATATATATATATATATATATATATATATATATGTATGTATATCGAAAAACACTAAAGTGTGACACTGATCTCTTTCGATTTGTCAGATCATTTCAGAACGTTGGTGATCATGGCCCTCCATAGCGTCCTTTTTTTTCCTACTTTCAGCAATAGGTGGGTTACTCGCTGTCTCACTCCGTTTTTTTTAATATTTCGCATGTGGCCAGTTAGAGTTGTTGTCTGTAAAATTCCTGAAATTTCTGGGAAGAAACTGGAGTCCTATCCTTATGCCATTTTTCTGTTTAGATTTGTTCTTTACAGATTACAAATTTTCTTTGCTGGACCGAACAAAAGACGGATGCATGACTTTCTCAAAGGTATTCATGAAAAAGGGAATCCGTTTGGAAATATCAGGTGCTGTAAGCTTAGATCCGCCAGTGGTGTAACGGATAATGACTCGCGCAGCCAAGTTCCAATTCCCGTTGGGTTCGTTATGTTCATTTACACGCAATTACATTTATAAAATTTGTGGAGGGAAGACTTCGTGAAAAAGTGAACCCGTTTGGAAATATTATTGGATGCACCAGTGGTGTAACGGATAATGACTGTGAATTTTTAATCACAGATGTATTTAAACTTCTGTACTTCTTTGATTTTGTCATCTCCATTTTGTTGTTCAAATCTTGGGATTTTTCTCTTTCTGGCAACCATACATTCTCTCTCCTTCAATTGCTGTTTTTAGAAGATATATTTCGCCATTCCAATGAACCTTCATATTTCAGTGTTATTATACATTGTCTATCCTCCATTAAAACATTTCCCTGGTATTTAAACTTCTGTACTTCTTTCATTTTGACATCTCCATTTTGTTGTTCAAATCTTGGGATTTTTCTTTTACTGACAACGACGAATTCTGTCTCCTTCAGTTGCTGGATTAGCGAATCATTTTGACATCTCCATTTTGTTGTTCAAATCTTGGGATTTTTCTTTTACTGACAACCACGAATTCTGTCTCCTTCAGTTGCTGGATTAGCGAAAGATACAATTCTAAAATGTATCTTTTGCTATTCCAATGAATCTGCAGATTTCAGTGTTTCCTTAAAACTTCCATATTAGTTACATGTTCACGACAGAGCAAATTATGAGATTAAGCACTCATCTTTCATGTATTTTTGTTAATTTAGCGACGTTCTTGAATTTTGTTATTCCTACTGGAAAGCCAATTTGATCCTCACTGGAGGATCGACGTTTGTTTCCAAGTAAGCTAAACTTTATATATACGTGCTTATAACAACAGGAACACCATATAATATAACTGACGTTGTTCGGCAAGATAAATATTAAATTGATTTGGAAAATTAAATTATTAAAATAACAATGACGAATTACAATGTCAGTTTAAAATATGTGCGTACGCCACAAGGATATTATTTAAATAATTCATAACTTAATAGAATGGAAATATTACTTTATGATCATTTTGGTACATTTTATTACGCTTGTTATGAGATTAAGGATTTATATTGTTATCATTTTCTTACTCTTTTCATTCCATCTCATTATTGTATGAACGGTGAGGAAAAGACAACGAAAGATTGATTTGAAAAACCTCATAGATAGATAGATAGATAGATAGATAGAAACAAAGAAATAATTGAATAGATAGATAGATAGATAGATAGATAGATAGATAAAAAGAAATACTTGAAAAGACATATATAGTGAGAGAGAGTCAAGTAATAGATAGATAGATAGATAGATAGATAGATAGATAGATATTAAAAACTCATAGATGGATAGAAAGAAATGTTTGAAAAGAATGATAGATAGTTAAAGAGGAGGAGGGAGGTAGCTAGAAAAATACTTGAAAACACGCATAGATAGATAGATAGATAGTTACATACATACATACATACATATGAAAATCTTATAGATGGATAGAAAGACAGGTTTGAAAGAAATGATAGATAGTTAAAGTGAAGGAGGGAGGTAGATAGAAAAATACTTGAAAACACGCATAGATAGATAGATAGATAGATAGATAGATAGATAGATAGATAGATAAAGCGAAAGACTTGCAAGGACATATATAGTGAAAGAGAGTTCGAGTGATAGATAGATAGATAGATAGATAGATAGATAAAGCGAAAGACTTGCAAGGACATATATAGTGAAAGAGAGTTCGAGTGATAGATAGATAGATAGATAGATAGATAGATAGATAGGTGAATGAATCAATTATCATAAACCTGATAAAATAAATGTATCTTTATCCACTCCCTGAATGCAAACTAATTCAGAATAATACAAATAATGTTGCGACTGACTCTTTCGAGCGAAATGATCATCTAACCTACGCATGAGTGCCTTTGCGCATGCGCTGCAACCTCATCTGAAGAAAATCTCAGCTTAAAAGAGCGCGGTTTATTCGAGACATTGTCTTCATGAACAAAGCAGCAGCAGCAGCAGCAGCAGCAGCACCCAGGAAAATCAGTACTCACCGGGGTCTCCATCGCCGATGACGCCAACTCAAATGCGTTTTTTTACTTAATCATACGTGTTTCGTCTTCATATTTCGCGTTTTATAAATGTCGAAAGATCAAGCAAGGCTGCCGTTTTAAAAGCCTTTTTTTTTCTCCCTCCCGCTGCTGACAACATCACGATCGTTTGAGCGGGAACATTTGTAAAGACGCGAATGAAGAATAAGGGAAAAGCAAATCCATTACAAAAGGCATTTGATTATTTCATATTTTCGATTTAAAAGAAAAAGAACAAAAAGAAGAATGAAAATTTCTCACTCGTTTGAATCTCGTTTTCTTTTTTTAAGTACCTTTTAAAAAAATGAAATACACACACACACACACACACACAGATATATATATATATATATGTATATATATATATATATATATATATATATATATATATATATATATTTATCGAAAAAAACTGTAGGATCGAATGCGGTGTGCGTATTATACATATATATATATATATATATATATATATATATATAATGGCTTAAAATATTTTTCCTGTAACTATTACACTGAATGTTCATATATATATATATATATATATATATATATATATATATATATATATATATCGAAAAACACTAAAGTGTGACACTGATCTTATTCCACACCCCATCACCTGAACAATAATCGTTTTAAGTTGAACAAGTTAAAATCAATAAATGACTGTGTGAAATATTTTATTAAACAGAAGAGCAAGAGCCATCCATAGTAGAGTGATTCTGAGTGATATGATTGGAAGCGAAGTAATTAAAAGGTGAATATTATGAGAATATAAAGGATGTATAAAGGTTGACCCTAGACTTGAAGTTTATAGTTTTCAGGAAAGCATCCACGCGGGAGGGTATTCCACATCATAGCTGTTCTTGGCAAGAAGAATTATGAGTTTAAAATCCTTCTTATGAATGGAATATGAAATGTATAGGGGTAACTCAACCCCGTCGACGCAGAAAGCTGGTCTTGTCCGCAAAGGCTTTAACTTATGCCACTAAAGAATTTAGATCATCTGAAAACTATTCCATGAAAATAACGATAAAATAGCCATAGTCATGAACGGTTGCCTCTATAGGACAGAATGGACAATGCCGGGTAAACGATTTTGAACTCTGTCGAGGCTGGTTTGGTTTGGTTTGGTTTGGTCTGGTTTACGGCATATCAACCTCAATAGGTCATTTAATGCCGACAACTTTTTTTCTGGTAATATTTTCGTTTTGTCAAAAATCTATTTATGTTAATATTTTTTTCCTCAAAAACGTATAGCTGATAATATTATTTTCTCAAAAATGTATAACTAGTAATATTATTTTTCACAAACGTATTGCTGGTAATATTTTTTTCCTTCAAAACTTTTTCTGGTAATAATTTTTTACAAGGTATTTCTGCTATTAAAACCTATTTTTACACTTTTCTGATGCCTTTTACCTCAGTTTCTGGGTTATCTATTTGCTCATAGCTGGGACCCTAACAGGTGCTACTACCCCGGGTCAGAGTGCACCTGGGAACATCAGCAATTAAGAGGAGATTCCACGCTCCTCAAAGCCTCCTGATCAGAGGCCTTACTGTTGGGCGTAGTTTATCGTCTTACCCTGGACACGGATGTAGTTTATCGTCATATCCAGGACACTGTCGAGGTTTGAAAGCAAGAAGGAACAGCTTCAGGTGTGCATGTATTGTCTCTTTACGTTCTGACCATCCAACCATCTCTTTAATGCCACCCAGATATTATTTCGGTTGTATTCTGTGCTGAAATCAGGTTTAGTGACTTTGAAGGCTACACATTCACGTTTCAAGAACGTTGTACCTGTGTGTTGGTAGGGAAGTGAGTGATTATTTTTATACTGCTTATCAACTCTTTGCAAATTACTTAAAAGTAGAAAATATTCTACTGTTCAGTAATATGGAAATACCTCCATAAGAATATCCTGACAGTGTTACGCAATTTCTCTGAAGTGTGACCATCCAAAAATTTCTTTGATCCCATCCAGATATTATATTGTATTTTGAGTTGAAATCAGGCTCACTATTTACATTATTTGGGCTATTGTCCTCATCTTTGTCGCCATATTTATTACAACGTTTCGGGCTTTCAGTATCTGTCTATATTACTGAGATGAGGTATTATTTACACTATTTACATTATTCTTACTACTGTCCTCGTCTTTGTCGCTATATTTATTATAAAGTGAGTTATTTTTCACCCTTGGAATGTGGTTTGATGAGCCAGAGAAAAAAAAATCCCTGGGAAAATAAATTATACCCATGGACCCTTAAATTTGTCTGTTTTCATTAAATTAAATCATATATATATATATATATATATATATATATATATATATATATATATATATATATACCAGGTGTAAATTAATCGATCTGATTTAACATTGAGCTCTCTGGACTTCATCCTCCTTGGTATTATCCATATGGATTACAAAGATTTTCATTTCTTTATTATATATATATATATATATATATATATATATATATATATATATATATTTATATATAAACTAGATGACGGCATTTGTTAGAAAATTTAATGTTGAGATTCAATGCAACTAAAGTCTTGAAACAATGTATTGAGATTCAATGAAGCGGAGATCAACAATCCACAACTAAAATAGAGGCTAATGAACCATTTAATTAATCCGTTCACTTTATATTTTTTAGATGTTCAATGGTATCTATGATTCACCCTTTTTGCTCAAAATCTTTTCATGTTAAAAATGTTATGTTTAATATAAAGGTGAAATGGAATTATATCTCCGAAGAAAAAAATAGCAACAGAACGATAAAGCATATTTCAAAAGCAATTTGAAACAAGACAGTCACTTAATAGAGAAAGGTATCTGAGTGCCACACATGATAGGCTTGAACGAATAAGACTGCAATCTAAGAATAAGAATAAAGTAACTAATTAATTAAACTTATGCTCGGAAATTAATTTTGTCTAAATGCAGATAGATATTGTATTTGTATGGATTATTAAAACGATTTAGGAAAGTAATAACTCATAAATTGATGAAATTAAGTTGATTTATCTCCATTCCACCGACGGAAGAGACAGGAATTATGTAAATAAATAATCTTCAAAATTATTATATGGTCTGTTATATATATATATATATATATATATATATATATATATATATATATATATATATTGGTACAGGTTATCGTATGCTGTGGCCTAACTTCGTTTACCGGTAGGCCTAAGTTTAGGGGATCAACCTATACGGTAGGTACGAGCCTAACTGAGAATTGAGAGCTAAAAATCTTGTGGCCGATTTGTAAGCCATGTCATCTTTTACGCTGACATTTACCAGTCACACAGACACACACACACATATATATATATATATATATATATATATATATATATATATATATATCCGATGCGATAAGAACGAAAGTAATATCTAAATTCCAACATTCACAGTATTAATCCAAAAGAGGGCTCGATACCGATAGTAGAGTTGTGACACTATTTAGCGTTTGGCTAACTAATTAAGCGTGAAAATTAAAAGCGAGCAATACTTAAGGCGAAAAGAAGCTATCACGAAAGACATACTGAGCGATGTTATTTTTTTTAACAAAAGTGGTAAAGATTTTATTTTCATTTGCGAAGAAAAGTATTTTTTCGCAGAAGATAGTAAATTCGTTAGATCACGGATCTGTTGAAAATAATTTATGCTATGACGCGGCGAATAAAAGATAGCAATCTGCCCATGGTAATGATAAAAATTTCAAATTGGTCAAGTGGCTTAAAAAGCAGAATGCTAAAAAAAAATCAGATTTAAGTCGAGCACCGACCGAGAAAAAGATCAGTAGAGACCACCCAAAGAAAAAAGAAGGGAAAAGAGAAAAAGAAAAAAGTAGATATCATTTCGTTTTGGAAAGAGACCACCTATTTTATGTCCAGACCTGGCCATGATAAAAGTTTGTTACCGGGACGGATTGTTAGCGACAGAAGTACGAAGGCGTTAAGGATATAAGGAGATTCTGATAATCACTTGACGAAAATCGCGTTGACGAATTCCAGATGACATCAGTTAAGATAGAGATTAAGGACCTCACTACGAGTCGTGGGGGGTCTGGTCGAGGAAAAGAAATAAAAGAAAAAGGAAGATAATTTTTTTCTTGAGCGATAACTGTAAGCTGAGGCCAGACTGGCCGCGCCCACGCTGCCGAGGGTTCATTGACTGAGTGGTGGAGTGAGCGGTGGGCGAACGTAAACATATGAGAAGGAGGGGAGGCCTGTTGACGCCTCTGAGGGGATTGGTGTGGGATACCACTATGAGAAAGAAGGGAAACCTGTTGACGCCCTCTGGGGATTGGTGTGAGATACCAATATGAGAAAGGAAGAATTTGGGAGGACAATTCCCTTAAGGACCCCTCTAAAACAGAAAGTAATGGACTTCCAAAAATAGAAAGTGATAAATTTTCCTGTCCGAAAACAAAGAAAATCCTTATTGTCGATTTGGAATTATCGAGGAACCCAAACCACGACAGGACCCCACCCGGTTGGTCGGCGTCCATATAAACGGAGTTACAGGGCAGAGACGCATACAGAGTGACAGAGCAGACAGAGTTGAGCTGTGAGCTTGGAGACCAGCTTCGCAGCTGACTGAAAGATCCCACACATTCCGACTTAGACTTCTAACCAAGAACAATTTATTTTTGAAGAACGACTTAGACTCACACCACCAAAACAAAATTTACGAATATCGCCTGAAGATACCAAAAACCAGTTTCTTGAAAAACAACTTAAGATATTAAGACACGCCTAACAAACGTGTCACGTATCCATAGAAGCGGTTTGGGAGAAAGACGCAATCCTGTATTTAGCAACCAGATATAAAAATATTTGTTATTCTTTTTTTAACACATTTGAAACTTTCTTTTACATAAACTTGTGCAGTGTCACCTTTGCTCGAATTCGGCTTGCATTACGGCCCGACGACTGATTGATTTCGTCTACCTAAGATCGAATCACAACGTGGGTAGGTTAGACTAGAAATCAAAGCAGTTACTTCGGTAACCAGACATTGGAAGCGAGCTGGGAACGACAAAGCTGATACCGAATCTAACCAGATTTCCATCCGAATCAGCCATGGGTTAGAACGTCACATTTGGCGCCGCGACCAATACCAAGTCACTTTGGTCGTCACAGGATAGCACGGGGGCAGAGGCACGGGCTGACGTCAAAGGCGATTATTTTTTATTTATTATAATTTTATCATATAGACAAAACCATTTTGTTCACTACAAAGATGCAACTTCGTTTCAGTGCACTGAAACCAAGTTGCATCTTTGTAGTAAGTAAAATGGTTTTGTCTATATGATAAAATTATAATAAATAAATTATATATATATGTGTGTGTGTGTGTGTGTGTGTGTATATATATATATATATATAAATATATATATATATATATATATATATATATATATATATATAACAATCCGTTGGTATATGATCAAAGTGAATCTTAATAATATAAAATATTAAAACTGATCCACCAAGAGAGCTCGGTGTATTTATTATAACATATAATTTCCTAAATAAGGAATCCAAAATTACCCTATTCAAATAGCTATTTCAACACACAGAGACTTACTTGTGGGTCTTGTCAACTCCCTCTCCATTTTCTTTTTCTTTTTTTATCTTCCCTCTTCTTCTTCTTCTACTTTAAAACTTAAAATTTTTAAGTTCCTACTTTATTTTAATTCTTCACTCCTTTGAGTTGACAATATATATATGTATATATATATATATACATATATATGTGTGTGTGTGAGTGTGTGTGCAAATATATTGATAAAGTAGGAAAGAACCGTTAGATTGATGATACTATTCACTTCACTAACTAAATTTTAAAAATTTAAGAAAGTCCTAATACAGTTTATAATTTTAAAATATAAGGATTCATCGAGGGATTTGTGGGTTAATGCATTTTAAAAATTTAGTTAGCGAAGGGAATTCACCATTTTACCTCATTTACTTTTTGTATTAATGATTCAGATAGATAGATAGATAGATAGATAGATAGATAGATAGATAGATAGATAGATAATGAATACATACCTCGGTAAATTCTAATATGAACCTAAATATTAAAGTATTATGGATTTTTTCCTTGTTTGATGATTTATTTAACTACACACTTCAATTTGACAAATAAAACATCCAGCTATCAATATTTTTAAAAATCCCAACTGTTATTCTCCGTGGAGAATCTTTCCCAAGATGAAGCGATAAAAAAAAAAAAAAATAAGAAAGAAAAATATCATATTCTTCCCCCGGCAATTATTGATCTGAGGTGATTTCTTTAAGTGGTAGATAGGTCACGTGTTTTGGTGTTCATTATGACGTAGCATTTATCTTTAGTTTATTATCAATATATTAATATGCTTGATCCTCTGCCTGCTGCGAGACACGCTTGGTATCACAGATACTAAGAGGAAAGTAACATGCACATAAAGTGTAAATCAGAAAGAGAGAGAAATAGAGAAGCTGAGTGACAAAAAGAGAGTGCGTCAAATAGAGAGATTGGACGGGAGATGTCAACAGATAAAGGCAGTTGTTTTTACTATGGTGTTAAATCATGTCTCATGACCTAAGGATCTCCTCAGAATAAATTCGCCCCTGAACTACAAGTGACCTTTTGAAAGTGAAATATTTCTTTAAGCTTATCCTTAATCTGTCACAGATTCAAGAAATTATCTCCAAGAATCTGTGACCGATTAAGGAGACCCAGACTGTGTTGAGCGTCCGAAACGGAATCGGAAAAGGAGACGGACATAGCGAATAAAGTAGAAAGAATGAGAGAGGGGATACTTTTTTATGTATACCTATATTTTGATTAGATGGTTCGTTTTTATTTATTTATCAAAGAGTATATTTATTTATTGCCTCCTACCGGCCTAAATATTCGAGAAACCTTATTAGAAAATATGGGTCTTTCAAGTCGTGAGATAAGTTCGTTGAACTTTTATTTGTCTATTATTATTTCTCTTTCTTTCTCTCTCTCTCTATATATATAGAGAGAGAGAGCAGGTAGGACTCCTTGGAGAATGTAAATCGCCTAATTTTTTTTTCAAACTTGCACTATTCTAACTGAAAATCTACATTGAATTGAAAAATTATAAATGCAATAAAACTATGACATTATTTAATTAGAAAAGCTTTTAATTGCTTTTGTAAAAGTTATATTAAGAACACTATTGTCTGAAGAAATGAAATTTTCCCAATGAATAATGAATTTTTACAAGGTTTTTTTTTTTATTATTTAAAAATTTCTATTTTAATAATAATCGTGTAAAATTATAATTATAATATTTTAGAAGTTGTGTAAAATTCTGTATTGGGCTATTTCCTGGATGTGATATAGTAATTAAGTGGAAACGAAATGTACAAATCCAAAATTGAAAAGATTAAGAAAAATTATTGTAAATTATTTTTTATTTTCTAATTTTTTACTTTATTTGTTCCTTTTTTCATCTATGAAAGGCTAAATATGACATTATTATGAAAAGGTCACTTGATCTAAGAGTTTAGACTCTTTACAGAGAAATTAATTCAAGAAAAATTTAGAGTATTTTAATTTTTTTATTTTTGCGTAAAGCATCTTCGAAAGGTAAATAAAAGTCAATAAATTATTAGATATTTGCGGAATTATTAGATATTTTCATCAGGACTACAAATACAAAAAGAAATCGGAAAATATTACTACGGATATAAAAACACACACACTCTCTCTTTCTCTCTCTCTCTTTCAATATATATATATATATATATATATATATATATATATATATATATATATAATAGGTTCAAACTCTAATATTCCACAGTTATAATTTATTACATATACTCGGAGTTATAATTTTTGGTTTTCTTTTTAAATTTGTAGGTCTGATGAATGGGATCGTGAATACAATTCCAATGTAATACATATAATACATTATAGCCATGGAAAATTAATGATATTCTTGCTCTGTCCTAGACATTGAGCTCTGCCTGGATTCTATCCCCTTGGATATATATATATATATATATATATATATATATATATATATATATATATATATTCGCTATATACATATATAAACAGGGTAGCAATAAAGTCACTATACATTAAGAATGCAATTAAACAACAGTCCAGAAATTTATTATCGATGACCTCAACCAATTATTCGAGATGCATTTGTAGACTTAAGCGGTCAGAACCATTTGTGTCGTCACATTTGTCGAAGTATTCACTCATGTTGGAGAAAATTCATTGGAGCAGGTGGCTTGCATTTCGAAAAATATCGGTAATTGATTAACTATTGTTTGCCATACCATTTTAATTTTATTAAACAAAATTAACCAGAACCATTTTAATGATAAATTTATGGACTGTTGATTAATTGCTTTGTCTTAATTGTTATTGTAATTAACTGTATAGTGACATTATTGCCTCTCTCTCTCTCTTTCATTCTCTCTGTCTCTGTCTGCATGTCGCTCTCTCACTCTCTCTCTCTCTCTCTCTCCATATATATATATATATATATATATATATATATATATATATATATAATTATTTATTTAAAAATATGCTTCCAACGCTACATAAGAGTTGATGAACACTCTTATGTAGCGTTGGAATCATATTTTTAAATAATTATATTTATGCTCTACTTTTATATCGAGCACTGTTTATTTAAAAATAATAACTAAAATACTAAAGAACTTTGGATTATTTACCTAACGAGTTCTTTCCTATTTTATATATATTTTTACACAACACCCCCCCACACACACACATATATATATATATATGTTTCTGAGATGAGGTATTATGCACATTATTTCCATTATTCGGACTATTGTCCTCATCTTTGTCATCATATTTATCACAACGTTTCAGCCGTTGTACGCTCCGGCCTTCTTTAGGTGGTTGGAATTTCGAACTGAACCCTATATTTCGATCACTGGGGTAGACTGTTCTAGTTCCACGTGCCATGTTTGATGGATGTCATTTATCAGTTATCTCCTGCTAATTTCCCTCTGAAAGTTCTTCACTGCCTTAACTGGGTATTGAACTCACACTCTTTGGGTCCTGTCACTGGATCAAGGACACATGACACAGTGGATAAAGGCGTTGGTTAGATCCAGTGACAGGACCCAAAGAGTGTGTTCAATATAGATCTATACCCGTTTATGGATTTTTTTGTGTACTTTATAAGCTTTGTTATAATAAATGCATATGATTTTATTAGGATCCACTTGAATTATATACCAGTGGATTCTTTTTATTACCTGTACTATATATATATATATATATATATGTGTGTGTGTGTGTGTGTGTGTGTGTACATAGAAGGATACAGATATAGGTTTATTATAGTGATCGAGGAAGCATCCTCTCGGGAGTCTGTTCCCTAATGGAGGGCTGTATTCAACCGAACATGTGCCATGAAGACAGCGATTGTGTAGCGAGACACTAGAAACGTTTCGTCTTTGAGAAAGTGGTTGCAGGATGGAAACGAATTCGTCATTCACAAGGCAGCGTGAAACCTTTGAACTCTGTCGAGTCTCTATTAAGCGCTTATAAAGAAAAAATCTGCTCGCCTTGAAATACGGTAAATTATAGTAACATTCCTTGTTTTCGTTATTGATTCGTAGGCTGTGCTGTGGATAGTTTCCCCCAACACCGCAAGTTGCTTCAAAACCAAAACATTAACGTAAAAACACTAGAGTAACGATGTCGTCAGATCAAGGCTTGCATGTGAATGTCGCCAGACTCGTTAAGAAGTGTATATAAATATATATTTAAGTAATGAAAATCTTGGTAATCCGTATGGATAATCCAAAGGAGGATGAAATTCAGAGAGCTCAATGTTAAATCACAGCGAATAATTTAATTTAAAGAAAACTAGACAACTTTAAGGTTCCTTGGTTATAATTTATTTCCCCAGAGAGTTTCTTTTTCCCTGGATCATCAGACCTCACTTCCAAGGATGAAAAAATGAATCTAAAATTAGGTAAATTTAAATTAATTTTTTTCATCCTTCGATGTGAGGTCTGATGATCCAGGGAAAGAGAAACTCTCTGGGGAAATAAATTATAACTATGGAACCTTAAAGTCGTCTGGTTTCCTTTAAATTATATATATATATATATATATATATATATATATATATATATATATATATATATATATATTTAAGTTATAAGGAACTTGGTAAACCGAATTGGTAAATCCAAAGAGGATGAAATCCTGAGAGCTCAATGTTAGGACAGAGCTAATATGTAATGAAAAACAAACCACTTTAATGTACCATTACGATAATTTATTTCACCTAAATCCTTTTTTAAGGATTCAGGATCATCAGGTAAATCTTCCAACAACGAAATGAGTTTTTTTCTCATTTCGTTGTTGGAAGATTTACCTGATGATCCTGAATCCTTAAAAAAGGATTTAGGTGAAATAAATTATCGTAATGGTACATTAAAGTGATTTGTTTTTCATTACATTTATATATATATATATATATTAGGATATTGCATCGAAAACATGTTGTTAAAATCGCTACACAATTGCAGTCGTGTTTCGATGCGTATTAAATGCATCACATCTGGTGAATGTACTCATCTTACCTGGATATATATATATATGATGATAACAGTGTAAAAAAGGAAAACTGAATGCATGGTTGTTGGCCAAAAGGAACAGCCTAAGATATAGACTGAAATCAAACAAGTACAACTGGGAAATGGTTTAACAAAGGACAGAAAGTTCGACACTGAATTCCGAAAATGTATTGGGATAGTAGTTATGGTCGATTTTCGAACTTTGGTATTGAACTCAATTGAAAAGTTTGGATTTGACATGATAAATAATGACATCAAATATTTATTTCAAAATCGATGCCGTTTTTTGAGGAAACGAGTTTAAAATTAAATTTAGGTTCAAAATTCGATCGTTGGAATTTCATTCCAGTGATCAGCGAATGCGTTATATACAGCCTTACACAATTTATAATTGAAATATACGTACTTAGTTGGTTTGAAATTAAAAGAGTTAATAAATTCCATAATCAACAACAAAATATCTTCAACATGATCCAAAGAATAAGCAATAGTTGACCAAAATACAGAATATTGCCTTAAAAAATGAAAGCCTAATGCTTTCTTCTGGCTCCCAAAAAATATTCATTTTTCAATGTTGATGTCATGTGAACTGGATGTGAGTGAAGAGGCTATAAAAAAGTTTGTCCATTAGGTAAGTAAACAGTTATTCATACATAATTAGTTACGACATTTTACAAAACAATTTTAAAATTTTATTCAAATTACATAAAAATATAAATATCGACAAATTTTCTAATAAAAATAAATCTTGTTTCAGAAGTAGCGAACCAACAAAGAAGAAATTTTAAAAATTACATTCATCAATTCTGAAGCGACACACTGGTTAAATTTGATTAGCCTCACACAAAATGGAGTTTGTGAACCCGTGCTTGCAGAAGGGTTTACAAATAATGAACTGTAAAAGGTTCTAATAAATGGAACGACGTTAGAGTTGCCGAATTTACATTCGCAAGATGTGGAGAGAGCAGTTAAATTAAATACTGGAGCTTCACAAATTTTATGTGAACAAGAAGTACAAACATTATTACTAAATTGTTGTGCCATCAAATAAGACCTTCATTGAATTCAATAGGAAATTATATTGAATAATTTAGCTACATTATGATATAATATATTATACAGTGTTGTAGTTTTACTGTGATTTTTAATAAACAATGTAAATTTAAAACATTTTGTTTTATAATTTGTGTCCAGCAGTATTATGGCGTTATATACTCATTAATCTATTTTTGCTTTTATTAATTATGATCTAACAATATCTTATTCCTAAATTAGCCATTTTTGTAATCGTTTAAAATTTTTGGACAGTTTTCACTCATCGGATACAGTAAAAACATTGCACATTTTCTGTCTATATCTCTGAGATGAGTTTTTATGATTACTTGAATTATTCACATTATTCGGATTGTTATCCTCATCTTCATTTCCATATTCACAACGTTTTGCCCGTTGTACACTGTGGCCTTCTTCAGGTGATTGGACATTTCTTTCAATATCTGTCTATATCTCTGAGATGAGGTATTATGATTATTTGAATTATTTACATTATTCGGACACTTATCCTCATCTTCATTGCCATATCCACAACGTTTCGGCCGTTGTACGCTCCGACCGTCTTCAGGTGATTTAAATTTTTCTTCAATATCTGTTTCTGAAATGAAGTATTATGATTACTTGCATTATTTATATTATTCAGACTGCTATGCTCATCTTCATTGAGATGAGGCATTATGATTACTTGCAATATTTACTTTATTCAGTCTGTCATCCTTATCTTCCTTGACATATTCACAACGTTTCGGCCATTGTAGAATCCGGCCTTCTTCAGGTGAGTGAAATTTCTAAATGTACCCTTTATTTCATCCACCAGGGTAGATTTTTCTACTTTCACACGTCAAGCTTCTTTCGGATGTCTCATTTTTTTTACGAATTTTACCAGTGCTCATATTGCAATTGACATTCTTTAATGTCCTATTTTTGCTTGTTTCTTTTGTATATTTTTTTTGGGGGGTGAGTGTTTTTTCCACCAAAGAATGAGAAATACCTTTGCCCCACGTTAATAGCAAAAAAAGGAAAAGGTGGCAGAAAGCCGATTTGTTGCAACGACCGGCGACGGCGTTTTTTTTTTTTTTTTTTTGTTTGTTTGTTTGTTTGTCTTTTTTTTTTTAACGACATACGCGAAATATTCCGTTTTATGCGACAGAACAAACGTAAATTCAGATTTACAAAAAAAAAAATGAACCACGTTCAACAAAGTAACGAAGAAGAGTGAAAAATAAAATTGCAAAAATAAAATAAAATGGTGAGCTGAACTCGTTTTTCATGTAAAGACCGCCTGTTTGAATTTGAAGAAGAAAAAAAATGTAGATTTTTAATACCAAAGAGAGAAATAAACCTATCTGAACAACCACAGCATGTCCAATCAAGAAATTGTAGTGTTTGTGTAGATAGTCTGATCTCAGCATTTATAAGCGTGTGTAAATGAGAGGTTGTATATATATTAAATAGCGGTCCGGACTTTATCTCTTTCTCCGTATATATATATATATATATATATATATATATATATATATATATATATATATATATATATACTTAAAAGTACAAGAGAAGTTCTTAGGGCTATGCAAGAAAGATAACAGCTAACTCTAGACTTGAAACGGTCTAGATTTCATGAATGAATAAAATCTCAGAGCTCATGTGGAGATATGAGAAGTACAGTGTGGAAGGAACCAGAAATCCAATTCTAAACAGAAAACAAGGGATAAACCTCTACTCCTGTTCAAAAGACCCGGAGGGAGTGTGAACTAGACGATAGGCGACCTATCTACCACTAATTAAATTCCAAATCTAAAATTTTCTGGTATTTGTTCAATAAAGTTCAACAAAGGAACGAAGAAGAGTGGAAGCTAAAATAACACAAAATAAAATAAAATGAAAATCTGGAACCACCTTTATCGAGGCGGGTCTAGTCTTTTCATGTAGAGACCGCCTACACAATTTTAGATTTTTAATGCCAATGGGAGAAACAGATTTATCTGAACGACCACAGCATCGAGAAAATGTAGTGATTATGCAGTCAATTTGATTTCAGCATTTACTGTGATTGTAAATATGAGGAGACATTTTGTTCCCTTTTACCTTAAAATATAATCGTTACTATAACCTCTTACATTCGGTCAGCTCTTACATTTGGTAACCTATTACATTCTGACAGCTCTAGCATTCATACAGCTCTTGAGTTCGACAGCTCTTACATTCGCTCTGGTCTTTCATTCAGTCAGCTCTTACATTCGGTCAGCTCTTACATTCGTCGGCTCTTACATTCGGTAACCTCTTACATTCGGACAGATCTTACATTCGGACAGCTCTTGCATTCGAACAGCTCTTGCATTCGGACAGCTCTTGCATTCGTACAGCTCTTTCATTCACTCAGCTCTTACATTCGGTAACCACTTTCATTCGGACAGCTCTTACATTCGGTCGGCTCTTACATTCGTTAACCTCTTATTCGGTCAGCTCTTACATTCGGTCAGCTCTTACATTCGGTAACCTTGTACATTCGGACAGCTCTTACATTCGGTCAGCTCTTGCATTCGGACAGCTCTTGCATTCGTACAGCTCTTACATTCGGTAACCTCTTTCATTCTGACAGCTCTTACATTCTGACAGCTCTTACAATCGGTAACCTCTTTCATTCGGACAGATCTTGTATTCGGTCTGCTCTTACATTTGTTAATCTCTTACATTCGGTCAGCTCTTGCATTCGAACAGCTCTTACATTCGGACAGCACTTACATTCGGGAAGCTCTTATATTCAGACACCTCATACATTCGGACTCCTCTTACATTCTGACACCTCTTACATTCGGTCAGCTCTTGCATTCGGACAGCTCTTGCATTCGTACAGCTCTTGCGTTCTGACAGCTCTTACTTTCGGACAGCTTTTACATTCCGTAACCTCTTACATTCGGTCAGCTCTTGCATTCGGTAACCTCTTACATTCGGTCAGCTCTTACATTCGGTAACATTATACATTCGGACAGCTCTTACATTCGATCAGCTCTTGCATTTGGACAGCTAGTGCATTCGTACAGCTCTTACATTCGGTAAGCTCTTCCATTCGGACAGCACTTTCATTCGGACAGCTCTTACATTGGGTAACCTCTTCCATTGGGTCAGCTCTTACATTTGGTAACCTCTTACATTCGGACAGCTCTTGCATTCGTACAGCTCTTGCGTTTAATAACCTCTTGCATTCGGACAGCTCTTGCATTCGTACAGGTCTTGCGTTCGGACAGCTCTTACATTTGCTCTGCTATTTCAGTCAGGCAGCTCTTACATTGGGACAACTCTTACATTCGGTCGGGTCTTACATTCGGTAACCTCTTACATTCAGAAATCTCTTGCATTCGTACAGCATTTATATTCGGTCTGCTGTTGCGTTCGGACAGCTCTTACATCCGTAAAGCTTTTACATTCGGTAACCTCTTGCATTCAGTCAGCTCTTACTTTCGATAACCTCTTACATTCGGTCAGCTCTTACATTCGCTAACCTCTTACATTCGGACAGCTCTTGCATTCGGACAGCTCTTGTCTTCGTACAGCTCTTACATTCGCTAACCTCTTTCATTCGGACAGCTCTTACATTCGGTAACCTCTTACATTCGGTAACCTCTGTCATTCGGACAGCTCTTACATTCGGTAACCTCTTACATTCGATCACCTCTTACATTCGGTAACCTCTTACATTCGGACAGCTCTTGCATCCGTATAGCTCTTGCGTTCGTACAGCTCTTACATTCGCTCTGCTCTTTCATTCAGTCAGCTCTTACATTCCGACAGCTCTTACATTCGATAACCTCTTTCATTCGGACAGCTCTTACATTCGGTCGGCTCTTACATTCGTTAACCTCTTATATTCGGTCAGCTCGTACATTTGGTAATCTCTTACATTCGGACAGCTCTTGCATTCGTACAGCTCTTGCATTCGGACAGTTCTTACATTCGGACACCTCTTACATTCGGTAACCTCTTACATTCGGACAGCTCTTGCATTCGGTCTGCTCTTGCGTTCGGACATCTCTTACATTCGGACGTCTCTTACATTCGTTCAGCTCTTGCATTCAGACCGCTCTTACATTCGGACAGCTCTTACATTCTGGCAGTTCTTACATTCGGTAACTTCTTACATACGGACAGGTCGTACATTCTGTCAGCTCTTACCCGCCTTATATCCAGAAAAGAAACACTTGTTCGAACACAAGGGAAAACTAATAAAATTCCCAATGCCTGCAACTTGTCAGTTTTCTTTAATGAAACTTATATATATATATATATATATATATATATATATATATATATATATATATATATATATTAAAGGAAGAAAGAAAATTACCATGTTGTGCATATTCATTTTATTCCGAGTACTTTCGACATTAGCATAATGTCGTCATCAGCGTATTCCTTTTTCTAAGACAAAGGTTGTTGTGTTTACCTGAGAATTAAATGTTTCCTTGGGAAATGAAAAATCGCTAAATTTGTGTACTGTACAATTTTAAACCTTTGTCATATAGACACATGAGCAAGCGTCAAGGGAGGTAACTAAGTTATTAAAACGTCTAAATCTTTTTTAAAGGAAAACTATTTAAAACTATGAATTAAAACCTAGATATTTTAAATTATCTTCATGAAATCTGTCCGTAATTATAAGAATACAGTATATTTAGGAAGAAAATATTTCGCCAACTTTGATTATAAAAAAAAAACGACAAAGTCTATTTGCTTGTTTTTAATTTATATTTTTCCAACATTCAAATAAGATTTTAAATATTGAGCTGCAAATTGAGGATAAATTGTCCGAAATTTTGTTATTGTTTGGTTAGAGTGATTTCAATATTTTCGTCTCTTTCGACCGTTATCAAAAACCAATTCTGTGCGATAGTTAAAATTCATTTGTCTACATCCTGGTATCTTTTGGTAATTTTGAAATAGTCTGTATCTCTCTATATTACTCAGATGAGGTATTATGTACACTATTTCAATTATTCGAACGAATGTTCTCATCTTTGTTGCTATACTTATCACAACGTTTCGGTCGTTGTACACTCATGAGCGGGAAGTACAACGGCCGAAGTTTTGTGATAAATATGGCAACAAAGATGAGGACAATAGTCGGAATAATGTAAATAGTGTACATAATACCTCATCTCAGAAATATAGACAGATACTGAAAGGCCGAAACGTTGTAATGAATATAGCGACAAAGATGAGGACAATAGTCCGAATAATTGAAATAGTCTGACGTGATGAACCCAATACACACACACACACATATATATATATATATATATATATATATATATATATATAACATTCAGCGAACGTTCAGTGTTGTCATCAGTGTTCACTTATACGTGCATACATACATATATATATATATATATATATATATGTATATATATATATATATATATATATATATATATATATATATATATATATATATAAGTGCGCAGGTATGCAGAAAATAGAAAAGAACACGTTGGGTGTATAATCCGGAGTTCCTTAGTATTTTTGTTTTTATTTTTAAGAAGACAATTCTCCATACATAAGTAGAGCTTTATTATAATAATATTTTTTGTTTAAAAATATGATTCCTTCGTTACATAAAAGTTCTCATGTTTCAAAAACGAGTGCCGAAATCATCCAAATAATTATTAAAATTAAGTTGAATTGAGGTGTTTCGTCTCGTTTCATCTTCAAGTGAAATTTTAGGAAAAAGCCATCTTTTGGTTTACGTGTGTTTTTAGGCATGGTCCGTCATAACTTTCGTTTTTGTAGAGGTGGCTAGGCGAGTTTTCTTCGTTAAATGGTCCTAGAGTTAATTCTTATCTATAGATTCATCATCTTCTGAGAGGTTTTGCTAAGCTTGGGTAGGGTATCTATTTCAAGGCTAATGTTGGTGGTCATCCTTTAGTTGGTTCCCAGTGCGGGATATTTTTATGGCGCGGCTGCAAGTCGTTATGTGTCGGGAGGATTGTGTTTTATTATTGCCTATCTGATTATCTATTTATTTATTTGTTTATTCAAGTAGGTGTTTTATATACAAACCGTATTGCACTAAATTTCAATTTGTTTTTTGTTTTTTTTTGTTGTTGTTTTTTGTTTGTTTTTTGTTTTTTTTGACGACTACAGAAAGGGTTTTTCATATCTAATGATTTGGCTAAGATTTTAAGACTTTTATTAAGCTATGGGATTTTTTTTATGCTAATTATTTAATGCGAAAGTTTGTTGATGTCGGCAAAAATCCGTTAACTCCTGCCTATGGTTTAATAATTTTTCATTATTTAGAAATTTAATGATGTGTAGTTTTTCGTGTAGGCATTAAGGGCATAAGTCATCCCAGGTTTTAAAAGTTCTTATTTAATTTACTATTTTCCATTTTACTTTTGGTGCTTTATTCGTTTCTTTTAGATGCCAGAAATATTGGGATAGAGATGTCTGTATATATATATATATATATATATATATATATATATATATATATATTAAAGAAAAACAGACCACTTTAAGGTTCCATTACAATAATTTATTTTACCAGAGCCCTTTTAAAGGACTCCGTATCATCAGATAGCACTTCCAAATATGAAAAACTTTTTCATTTTTGGAAGTGCTATATGATGATCTGGAGTCATTTAAAATGGCTCTGTGAAATAAATTATTACAATGGAATCTTAATGTGCTCTGTTTTTTCTTTAAAATATTAGCTCTGGATTTACATTGAGCTCTCAGGATTTCATCCTCCTTGGGAATACCCATACAGATTACCAAGTTATATACACACACAGACATATATACACATGAACATTCAGTGTTATAGTTACAGATGAAAAATATTTTAAACCATGATTGATATATATATATATATATATATATATATATATATATATATATATATATATATATATATATATATATGGATGTATATGTATATGGACGTATATGTATATAGATAGATAGATAGATAGATAGATCCTGGGTCGAGCCTGGGTTGCAGCAGCAAGATATTATGTCCACTGTCACACGCCGTCTATACCAAAAGATGTAACCGCTCCCGCAGTCCGGTCCTCGGGGTCCTCGGGGTCGTAGGCGACGAATCAATCTCACGGCCAAACCTACGCTGGGCAGTATCGTCGTCGGTCAACTGGTTGTTGGTCGCTGGCCGTTTCGAGTCACCCCAATCGGCACACGATGTGTTCATTGATCTCAAAGCAGTGAAGATCAAAAGTCGTCGGTAATTCGGAGCACCTGTTCGAACTACGGCGAAGCTATATTTTGAAAGAAATCAAAATGATTTTTCAGACGAAATAAAAACAGAAGTGTTAGTTTTAAATTGGTTTATATAGGTACTGGTACAAAAATCTACACTAGCCTCTTAAATTTCTATAGCGACCCCGTTCCAAGTCGGGAATTCTCTCGGCAACAGGTCACTCGATGTTTTAGTAGCAGCTCATTCACTCTTCCCCGCTCGCCTCGTCTCTGTCTAACTCTACGTGAAGCGTCAACGCGATCTGTTTATATCTAATCCGTAGAACCAATAAAAATTGTCTCACCATTTTGTTTAATGCTAGACTTGTAGATGACGCGTTTATGCATACATCTATGATTTAGTGGACAGTTAATTCTTTCGACAATTATACTTTTGTCGGTGTTAATATTGTTATTGACGTTATTTAAATATTTGTTTAATTTTATATTATTATGCTGTGCTCGAGGTTTTTGGTGCAGTTGTAGCTAATTTTAATGTTGTTCTTATTGAATGTTTTGTTTAGCAATGGAATATAGTTGAATCAGATTTAGGAAAATTTTACCCTTTGACATTAATGTTAAATGGCGGGTTAAACCAAATTATCTTGCCTTTTCTGTTCTTATGCGTATTGTCGGCATACTTATTAATATTTAGAAAGGTATTAAGAGAGATAGCAAAAAGACATTTTTTTAAGCGCTACAAAGGTTAGGGAATTGTGGTGAGCCATAATCTCCCACTTCCTGATAGGACATGGCGCATTGCAGAAAAAGAAAAGAAAAACGAGCTGGTGTAAATAGTTGGCTGAAAACGGATTAGGAGACACTACAGAGAACAGGAAATTGTGGAGAGCCACGATCGCCAATGCCCTGACGAGGAGAATTCTGGCAACAGGGGCGTACTTCTAGAGGAATCTTCTAAAGATTATTTTGGACTGGTTATGTTAGCAACGATGACGTTTTAAGATAAAAGGGAACAAACCGTGTCCTCATATTTACAATCAGATGGAGACTGTTGAAATTACTCGGGCTCATAATGGAGAAAGAGGCTTTGGAGAATTTGACACTCTCAAGACATATCAAAGATTTTTCTTTTCTTTTTTAAGCATTCAACCCCAAGAAAGATGGGAACCTGAAGACATCGATTGACATTACATTTGAATAGGTGGAGATTATAGTTATCAGGAAAACAAGAACTGGGGAGGAAGTTCCACAGGCGAGAAGTGCGAGACATGAAGCTATTGGAGTAGAAGAGACGGCTACATTTAACAGTTTCGACAGTGAAAGGGTGAGAGCGAGACGCCAGCCTAGTTGAACGCTTAAATTCATGAAGTCTGGGAACCAGCGGAAGCAGCTCATCGGAGCAGTTACCGTGAAAGTATTTGTAAAAAAGATAGAGGTAGGCAACGTCACGTCTGTGAGAGAGCGACTGCAGACGAGATGCCAGATCAGGGCCAGTTACATTGCATCTCCGTCTTTGGATTTTATCAAGGCTCTTGAGACAAATAGAATGGGCCCCAGACAATATATGGCAGTATGGCAGCAATACTCCATGCAAGGGCGAATGGTTCAGAGTAAAACAACAAGTAACTGGGAGGGATAATAAGTGGACAAATATTGCTTAGATCTAAAAAAAATAGATGAAGTTGTGGAGGGCCATGATCACCCATACTCCGAAAAGACACGACAAAAAATAAATAAAAATAAGAAGAGATACGTTGTTTTTTTTATTATTTCAAGGCATGATTTGGATACAGAATTCTCTTCCCAAAACCAAAATCTGTTGTCATCAGTTTCTAAAATCAATTTCCACCTGGAAAAGGAGGAATATTACTGAGTTATAAATTTATGCAAAATGTCTACAGATTTCTTTTTTTTTTTTTTGTGGTGGGGGATTATAGAACGAATGTTTGGCAGCGAAGTGCGACATCTATACATGGCAACATGAATCGAAGAATTATACCTGAATGACGATATATATATATATATATATATATATATATATATATATATATATATATATATATATATAACCGGACGCTAAGACAACTCATGAATATCAGGAAGATGTACCTGAGTGTATGCTTATCTGGGCTTCCTTTCTGCGCATGCTCCAACATGAATATGCACTTTTTGCGTGTCTCTCCTTAGCCGTTCGCATTTTCTCTTTTCACACCCGGGATCTGATCACTTTACCTGGCAACATTCTACGTGTTTATCTACTTATCACATGAAAATCATAACAAAATAAATCTACCAAGTCAGTGACGGAGGTGTCAGTTTATACTGACGCACGTGCAACACGGCTGTGTCGTATTAGATGTTCCTACCGTTCTCTCTCTCTCTCTCTCTCTCCTTCCCTTTCTACATCTTGTTGTATCTCTCTTTCATTCTCACTCCCTTTTAGTCTTTCTTTTTTTTTATCACTTCTATGCCTGCTTTCTCTCCAGATATTTCACTAATCTTTTCTTTCCCTCACACTGTATTTCCTTCCCCCTCTTCTCATTTAACGTTCTTTCTCTCTTTCCTTCCCTCTCTCTGTCTAGTTATTGCTTATTTCTCTCGCTTTTTCTGCATCGATATGATTCTTTCGGTTTTATGTGCGGTTGGTGTAATAAATAGTAGTTAAAAATGCGAACTCGGAGAGATGATTTCGAATTCCAATCGAACTCATTATTTTCACTTACGCGTATTTACCTTTGGCAAATTTCCCCCTCCCTATGGGTTAAAATTTGTATCTTGAAATATCATTGCTATTCCCAAAGAAAATTATTAATGCAATATTCATTTCTTACTCTTTTAAAATACGTTTCGGATTTAAATGATACACAAAGGGTTGATAAACCGAAAAAAAATGTTCAGTAGACTCTATTAGTTGTGTCTCGTTTTTCTTCCCTGTCTTTTAACATTTTTCTTCCTCACTTTCTCTAAATTCTTACTCTATTCACCTTTTTCTGTCATTTGTTTCATCCCTCTTTCCCACTCGGATCATCTTACTCTTTTCTTTTCTTTTCTTTTCTTTTCTTTTCTTCTCTCTCTCTCTCTCTCTCTCTCTCTCTCTCTTCAGCTATTTTGTTCACTTTTTTTTATCTTTCTTTCTCCTTATATCTTTCTCTGGCCTTCTTTTTTAAAAATCTGTTTCCCTCGCGCTCTCTCTTCCTCGCTATCATTTCTCTTTTTCTTATTTAACTTTTCTTTCGGTCTCTGTCTCTGTCTCTCTCCCCCCTCTCTCTCTCTCTATCTATCTATCTATCTTCTATTGGGCCAATCTATCTTCCTTTACCGCCATATATTTCTTTCCTTCTCCCCCTTTTAACTCTCTTCATCATTCTCTCTATATATCCTTCTCTCATTATTATCGACATTATTTATTTTCTCTCTCTTTCTACTTACTCTTTTCTCTGCCACAGTTATCTCACTTTAACTCAACTCTCTTCAAAAGACTCTCACTCTCTCTTTTTCCCTCCAGGTATTATACCAATGTTTGTTTTTTCTCTTGTACTCTCTATGTCTTCCTTATTTAGGAAGATCAAACACGTAGACACATTAGTACTTTGGGATTCAAGTTTTCAATCTAAACAACAACATTCCTGTGAATCCCTGTTGCATCACTCAAATATTAAATAATAATAATAATAATAATAATAATAATAATAATAATAATAATAATAATAATTGGAACGATGTCTCAAGACAACAACATTAGCTGTTGTTATTGAGGTTTTCGGAATGATACCGAAAGGAGAAATAGGCTTGAGGATCGAATTTCAGAAAGGCCCTCACGTATGTGAATTGCAAAAAATCATGCAAATAAATAATTTTCACATAATGCGAAGATTTCCCTCCACACAGTAACCAAATTAACATATTTTTCTCCCTGATTGTATGGGTCCCTCATCTGTTTGCATCTTCTGAAATAAACAAACTTGTTCTCCCTTGAAGTTTTTAGTTCAGACTTAGGGGCAACCCGTACAATACCAAACAAAGGGAAAACACAATAATAATAATAATAATAATAATAATAATAATCCTATTATAATTGTGCTTGTTCCTTCCTTACTTACTTAGTTCGTCCGTCAGTTACTCTCTTCACTACTGATTTGTATTCGGCGTCCCACTGGTAGCGATATTCAAAGAAACACCCTCACCCCAGAACAGTTAGAGGATCTACAATGCCGGATACTTATACCAGTATATTTTTTTCAATTTTTTCTTCGTTTTGATATATATATATATATATATATATATATATATATATTATCGTGTAATAATAATAATAATAATAAAGAAAATGATTGACGTAACTTAATATTTTGCAGCACTTACAAAAAAAGCCGGAATCAAGAAAAATAAAAAATAAGAAAACAAATTCTTTTACAATGTTTACCAATATTTCGACAGCATGTTTTAATATCTGTCTATATTTCTGGTAGTACAACTATTTACACTATTTACATTGTTTCGACTGTTATCCTCATCTTTAATGTCATATTCAGGTCGCTTCGAATATTGCCATATTCACGACGTTCACTGCAGTGGTGAGCAAAGACTTGGAGAGTTGAGTTAAAGGGAGATAACTGAGACATTCGGAAGAGAACGTAAAACTAGAACCACCTTCCCCGTTGGACGAAATAAAGGGTTCAGTTCAAAATTCCAATTACCTGAAGAAGTCCGGAGCGTACAACGGCCGAAACGTCGTGAATATGGCAATAAAGATGATATGTGATAGAAGATATTAAATTAGTTTCACAGAGTATTAAGATACGGAAGAACATTTCAAGGAAAAAAGTTTCTACAATACTGAAATTGTTAAGAATATTATGACTATTAAAGCAAGTATAGTTGTCTATTTACACTATTTACATTGTTCGGACTGTTATCCTCATCTCTTGCCATATTCGCGACGTTCCCTACGGGGATACACAAAATCTTGGAGTGTTGAGCTAAAGAGAGATAACTGTGGCATCCGGAAGAGGCATGACCCGTGGAACTAGAATAGTGTAACCCCGGCAGACGAATTAAAGGGTTCAGTACGAAATTCCAATCATCCATATTTCTGAGATGAGGTATTGCAACTATTATACGATTAACATCGTTCGACCCGTTGTCCTAATTTTTATTGACATATTCACGACGTTTCGGCCGTTGTACGCTCTGGCTTTCTTCAGGTGATTGGAATAATTAAATAAATGATTGGAATAAATAATTACAATACCTCATCTCAGAAATATAGACAGATATTTAAGGATCGGTATGGACCCGATATACCGAAAATATGGAGAGAGAAAAGTTCCGCCAGAAGTTGGCAAAAGTTGGCTGGTGTACGCACCGGCCATCTTCAGGTGACATACGTTGGAATTTCGAACCGTACCCTTTATTTAGTCCACTTTTCTAACTGTCTCCATATTTTTGGTATATCGGGTCTGTACCGATCATTTCACATCTATTTTTCTAAGATGAGGTATTGTAACTATTTACATTATTTTCTATTTACATTGTTCCGACCCGACTGTTGTTCTCATCTTTATTGTCGCATTCACGACGTTTCAGTAGTTTCGGGGATATATTGTTCTAATTCCACGTACCATTGCGTTTGGGTATCTCAGTTTTATTTATTTCGCCTTGAAAAGTTTATGTTCTCTCCGCTGACACCAGGGATTGAACTCACTTTTTGGATCAATTAAACAATACTTTTATCCTCTGTGGACAATAGCCAAGACTTCGAAAAAAAAAACATCAATCGAATAGTATACTTAGACATCATAATCAAACTAGAATAGTCTACCCCAGCAAACGAAATAAAGTGTTCAGTTTAAAATTCCAATCAGCTATATTTCCGAGATGCCATATTGTAACTAGTTACACTATTTACATCGTTTGACTATTCATCTTCATCTTTATTGACATATTCACGACGTTTTGACCGTTGGCTTCAACCACGGCCTCTAGACAACTTCGGAATCTCCTGCAACTCTTCTGTTCAGTCTCTTTGACGAATGTTGTCATAATCCTTGCCTTCAGTTCATCGTTTGTGTTACAAAGAGTTTTGTTGGTCTCTCGCTCAACTGCGCCCTACACATAATAATGAAATGAGTTGCAGTCTGGAAAGTTAGGTGGCCAGATGTTAGGGATGATGTGGTCGCTGCAATTGTCTGTATTCTCCTGCTTGTGTGGCATGGTGCAGAGTCCTGTTGCCAGACATAGGGTCTTCCAGCAGCCATCCTTTCGACCCCGGGCAGCACCACCTTCTCAAGGCACATAATGTAAGCATCCGTTCTGAGCTTGAGGCCCTGTGGAAGATGAATGCAGGCATATCGTCGACTTCACTAGTGATCACTCCAAACACCATCGTATTGACTGTATATATGCACTGTCCTCAAATTGACACCCAAACACTCTGAAATGTTCGCAGTGGAGCTCCCGGCGCGAATGCCAAGCAGTACAGCATGCCTTTTCTAAATTTCTGGCGGAGTGAATTGCGTCATGGGACTCTTTTTCTCTACTATAATGTGAAGTCGACAAAATCAAAAGCAAAAAAGCTCATGCACGAAATTAAAAATACAAAATGACGGTAATTTACCCATCACACTCTGTATATATATATATATATATATATATATATATATATATATGAGGTTTATTATTCTCCCCCTTTTCCTTTTGCTCTCACACCCATGCACTCAATAATCCTTTTCGAAATATAAGAGTTGAAAATTTGAACCGTCATTTTCTTTCAATCATGACGAATTTTGTAAACGCCATTTTGTATTTTTTATTTTATCTTATTTGTTTCGGGTTTTCATTCTTTTTCGTAAGACACTCGTTATTTTGTTCACTTTTTATACTTTACTTCAATTTTGATTTTTTTTAATTTTCTAATTTTTTTTTTAATACTACGCGCTTTTCTCACTTTGCCTATCTTTCAATATGGCGGCAATACATTCTTGTCCTTTCTTCATTTTTTCTTTAACTTATTTCTTTCTTTATTTGTTGCATTTTAGCTATTTTCGTTCTCACTCTTTTTCTTTTGATGAATTCCTTTTTCTTTACCGCGTTTTTTTATTCTTTATTTTTCTTCTTTTTTAATTTCTTCTGTTTTCATTTTCGTTTTCTACAATTTTTTTCACTTTTTCTTTCGTTTTTCTTTTATTTTCTTATTGATGAATTAATTCTTTTTCCTTTCATTTATTTTTTTTTTTTTCAGCTTGCTGCTTTTTTCTTCAATATTTCCTTTGCTTCAAACATCTCTTATTACTTTCTTTCTTATTCATTTTTAATTTTTATGTTGTTTTTTTTCATTTCATTCTTTTCATTTTTTTTCCTCGTTTTCATGTTACCTCTTTCACCTTCCATCGTTCTTTTTCATTCTTTTTTTTTCATTCACTCAATCCGCGTGCTTTCTTTTTGATTTCATTATATTTTACTTTACTTTTCTCTTTCATTGTTTACTTTTTTCGTTACCTTTTTTCCTTTTCTTTTTTTATTTTTCAACCAACTCTTTATTTTTTCATTAAAACTTCTATTCATTGTTCAATATTTCTTTTTATTTGATACTTTTTATTCACATTTTTCTGCATTTTCGCTACTTTTCTTTTCTTCTCTTTCCTTTTCTTTCTTTTCATTTCTTCTCTTTCCTTTTCTTTCTACATTTTCTTTCCTTTTTATTCATCTGTTTTCCTATATCATTCTCCTTTCTTTTCTTCTTGTCTTTTTTCCCCATTATTTTCCAGTTTCCTATTTCTTATTTGTTTTTTCTTCTTTTATATTCTTTGTTTTATCTTTCTGTCACGTTTTACTCCATTGTTAAATCCATTCGGGTTATCACCCCACCCCAGCTCCCTCTTCTATATTTGTTCCTCTCTCTCTCTGTTTCTCTCTCTCCCCTCTCTATCACCCCCTCTCTCTCTCTCTCTGTTTCTCTCTCTCCCCTCTCTCTACCTCACTCTCTCTCTTTGTCTCTCTCTTAACATGCCTGGACATTTCTCACACTTTCTCGCTCATCTTTATACCACTCCCTTTCTTTTATAGTTGCTTCTCTCTTTCAAGCCTTTTCCTCTACTTTTCTACTTCTGATGTAATTAAAGTCACGTGGCTGTCAGTTTTGTATTATAAGATAAGAAATTTTTTTTTAATAACAAAAAAAAAAATCACAACAAAGAAACATATTTTCTTTAAATTGATTCTAAAATGAATTTTCCTAAAAGTAAAAAAGAAATCTGTAAAAACTTAATGATACCCAAAAAAAAAAATGTCATTTAAAACTAAAAACATAAAGAGACAGGAGAACGCCCCCCTTCAAAATCAATAGAGTTAGAAAAATGAAGAAAGCAGAAGACGATTATGCCGAACGGCGTGCGCTGTTTCACAGATTTGCTTATATATATTTAGTTTTCTATAGAAACGAGGCTTTTAAGATGTGATTCGACACTTTATACTCAAAAGTGACGTTGATTGTTAAGGTCTTAGATAATTAGGTTTCTTTTTAGAATGAAGCAAATATGAAATCCTGCAAGAGTATTTAGGTGTGTCGTTCCAACCAGTGTGTCTCAAGGTGGACACATTATTGTTATGACGAATTGCTGGTAAAAAAAACTTAAGTTTTCTTTTAGAAACAGTTTAGATATTCAGTTTTTCATGGGTGTGAACAGAAGCATGAATAGGCATAAATTGAAAACATATTCTGCATGCGAAGGGAAAATTATTCAATTGCTTGTATCGCTCTCTCTCTCTCTCTTTCTTTCTCTCTTTCTTTCTCTCTCTCTCTAGCTATATATCTGTCTATCTTTTACAGAGTATTCATTATCTCAGATTGTTCTTTATCTATCTATCTATCTATCTATCTATCTCTCTCTATATATACATATATATATATATATATATACATATATACATATACATATATATATATATATATATATGTATGTATGTATGTATGTATGTACGTATGTATGTATGTATAACAGACTGTTCTTTATCAATTTCTCTATCTATAATATCTCTCCATCTATTCATATTTACCAATCTGTCGGTCTACCACAGTCGGTTTATCTATCTATCTATCTATCTATCTATCTATCTATCTATCTATCTAAGTTTTACAGACTATTCCTTATCTATCCCAGTTTGTTATCTATCTATCTATCTATCTATCTATCTATCTATCTATCTATCTATCTATCACAGATTGTCCTTTATCTATCTATCTACGTATATATATATATATGATTTATACAAATATAATATATGACTTGATGTTATATGCAGCATATCGACACTAGAATTTCCAAGATGGACCTTTTTTGTAATCGTCAGTCTACACGCCACGATGTTTTAGCAATTGACTGTCATTTTTTCTTCTTTTTTCGTTATTTTAAACTTAAGTTTGATATAAATAAATTTGAGCTACTTTCGATACCATTATTGGCAGTATGTTTGTTTTTTTCTCTTTGTGTGTGTGTATGTACGCGTGTGTATGCGTATACATGAGTGCGCGTGTGTGTTTGTGCGTGCGTATGTGTATAACGTGTCAAATGTCATAGTTATTTCTCCTTGTTATCATTTTCTTATTTCCATAAATTTTCTCCCTGTTCATTTTCCTTCTCTTTCTCTTTCTGCTTCCTTATATATAGATATTTATATACACACACACACACACACACACACACACACACACATATATATATATATATATATATATATGGTTTTAGAAGACATACGATCACTTTTATCGTGTAACGAAATACTCTATTCCCTATATGAGGTAAGAAGATCTGTCTTGATTGTTTATCATATTGATCTGTAAAAATAAAATACATCGTGCTCTCTTTCTTTCATGGATGAATTTTAATATTCTTATATTACTAGGAACGACTTATATATATATATTTTATGAAATGGACAAAGTCCGATAATTATTTTAAGACATTTTTTTATGTTTATACATTCTTTTTATAGATACATATATTTAAGTAAATATATTCAGGCCGGTAAATGTTGTTTAATACTATTTAATATAAACAGAGCATTTACTTAAATATATGTATCTATAAAAAGAATGTATACACATAAAAATGTCTTTATATATATATATATATATATATATATATATATATATATATATATATATATATATATATAAAGGATGTTCCAATAACTTGGGCCGATTTTAATGTAAATTAAGTTTGAGAGTCTAATAATTTTTTCTTTTCCTTTCAGATTTGGCGGACATTTGAGCAATATTATTTTTGCAAAAATAATTGTCATGATGTAAATAACAGTATCACATAGAGAAATAAATAAATTTTCACCAATAACACTGATTTATTTACTGCTGACTTTTATCCGTCTTAATGAAACACCCTTTATACCTTTATATATATATATATATACATATATATATATATATATACACACACACACACACACACACATATATATATATATATATATATATATATATATATATATATATCAAATAGGTGGTACAGTTCAATTATATTACAATGAATCATTCATACAAAAAGTAAATTAGGAAAGTTAATGATATAAACTGGCGAAATCCCTTCGCTAACAAAATTTTAAAGATGCATTAACCTACCAATCTCTCGTTGAATGTTACGATCCTGTATAAAGTCTATCTTAAATACACAAGTACTTTCGGGTGTACATTCAGTCATCTTCAGTCATGGAAATTAATTTGATTTTGGTAAAATTCAGCTAAGTACGTCTGGGAATTCTTGAACAGCTCCTGTATCGGTATCATTTGCAATGTATGCAGGGCCTTTTACACTGACCACTCACCACGGGAGAACTTTTGCCCATGGTTTGTTGCATAAACTGCTGATCCGTTGTTTGTTTCTTCAGTCTTGTTTACAGATGAGGTAACGTTTGGAAGAGATGGAATAACAAATTTAAACAACCAATAGTTGTGGGTGGATCAGAATCCTCATGTTGCAATACAGGCAAGACACCGGCATTAGTTTACGATTAAAGTGCGGGCCTGAATTGTTGGGGACTGTCAGGTAAGTCCATATTTTCAGACCTGCTGGAGGATGTGCCTCTGCTAATACGGAGACGCTTGTGGTTCATGCATGATGCGGTTACAGCATATTTTAGTCATATTTTTCGTGATGCACTGACTGACATCGACCATGAAAGATGGATAGTTAGGGGAGGAACTGTTCAATGGCCTGCACGTTCACCCATTTTAATTTTTGTCTGTGTTACCACCTAAAACAACCGACATTAATATTGCAGAGAGGCTTCATCGGCGTGTCATGAGAGCGTGCGAAACCATTCGACACCGTTTGGGAGTATCTGAAAGGGTCCGCCAGTCAATGATCTGACGGGTGCATGCGTGTTTGGAAACAAGCGGAGGACATTTTGAACATTTGTTATGAGTTGCAGTGTTGAGGTACAGCGATGACTTTTCGGATATATGTTTATGTGGACATTTTACCTTCTTTTAGTGTCAGGACACCCCCCACACACCATAAAGATTGTAAAAGTATTTTTGATACACCCTATATATATATATATATTAGGTTGGTCCAAAAATAATTTCGTTTTCTCACACAGTAACATTTTGCACCAACCTAATATATATATATATATATATATATATATATATATATATATATATATATATATATATATATATATATATATATATGTGTGTGTGTGTGTGTGTGTGTGTTTCAGCAAGAGCCACTCGGGGCTTAGGAGATATTTAAAAACCCATAATGATCCTCCACTTGAAAGGCTTAAACCTAACTCTGCCGAAAACAATTATTTAGTTAGCAGTATTTGCGGCGAAATCTGTAAGTTTCTCGCCGGCTTGAAAGGGTTACGGTCGATCACACGTTCGTAGGATCAATCCCAAGGACATTTGTGCGAAATTGAATGAAACGGAATTAATCGGAATTTGAACTTAGCCCCGATAGTTGTTACGCAGATCGATCAAGAAAAGTTCGATTATCAAATCCAAATTCTGATTTTGCTTTAGATGTAAAAGAAAGCGAAAACATTATCGACTCTATTCAGGTAAGCTAAAAATCTCTGTCTCTCTGACTCTGTCTGTCTGTCTCTTTCTCTTTCTCTCTCTCTCTATCTCTCACTGTTTTCTCTCTCAGCGTAGGTGTTTCAATTTGTACAAATATTCATTGCCTTTCACCTTTGAATGGTGTACCTCTCCTTACCTTTCCATAACTATTTTGTCTTCTTTTCTTTCAGGACGTAGATGGCCATGGCTCTCCACAACTTCTTACTCTTTTTAACTCGTAGAAACGTTTCCCTTTTTAATATCCGTCCTAATCCATTCATACTATTTCCTCAGGTAGGTGACCCGCGGCCTATCTCTTGCCTTCGATATGCCCTGTCAGTGACAAATTCTCCAAGCATTCCTTCGTCTTTATATATCCTTTTTGCTCCTATTATCCATGGGATTTCCTCGTTGCTTACGTGCTCTGTTTAAGCTATTCTCAACATCCTTCTGTGGAACCACATCTTAGTTATTTCACCTTTCTTTTTCTTTTATAAAGATTGATATTACATATCGGCACTGCACTTTTTACTTTGTAAGGATATTTACGTGTTCCTTAAGGCGTTGCTCTGCTTTTGGTATTGCAATAAGATTTTGATGTCGCATTAACTATTTTCGCTCTCTTTTTTACTTTGATGTGTCGTGTCCCTTCAAGACGTGGGCGATCATATCTTTTCACAACTTCCTGTCACATCCCCGTCTTTAAACAACTACAAAATGTGTTGATATATTTGATTTCCTCGAGCTGTTGTTCTCATCTTTAATTGTTATTATAAATACAACGCTTCGGTCAAATACCCGCTGTCCATCGTCAGTTGTCCATTATTTTGGCCGTGTTGGTATATCATGCCTGTGTTTCTGTTTAGGTTATTTTTGCGTCTGTGATATAGATTATTAATTCTTCTGTTTGGATACGAGTTATGGACTTCACCAGCAAATACAGGGATTGAATGCAAGCAAACTGAACAAGATCATTTTATTAGCTTTAAAAAGAAGGAAGAATTAGCGGACGAGTTGAAAGAAGGAAAGAAAAGAGAGAAAGGAGAAAGAAAAGAAGAAGAAATCAAAAAAGACAGCAGAACGGAAAGGGGAAGAAAGGAAGAAAAAAGCAAAAGGAAGAAAGAAAAGAAAAACAAAGGTAGATCTGACGAATGAAAGAAAGAAAGAAAGAAAGAAGAGGGGAATAAAGAACGAAGAAAGGAAAAAGAAGAAAGAAAGGAAAAAGAAAGGAAGAACTGACAGAAAGAAAGAAAGAAAGAAAGAAAGAAAAAACAAACGAAAAATTGGCAGACGAAAAGAAAGAAAGAAAGAAAGAAAGAAAAAACAAACGAAAAATTGGCAGACGAAAAGAAAGAAAGAAAGAAAGAAAGAAAGAAAGAAAGAAAGAAAGAAAAAACAAACGAAAAATTGGCAGACGAAAAGAAAGAAAGAAAGAAAAAACAAACGAAAAATTGGCGGACGAAAAGAAAGAAACAAAGAAAGAAAGAAAAAAGTCGAAAGAATGTAAACAGAAAAAATGAGAAAGAAAAAAGTCAAAAGAAAGAAAGAAAGAAAGAAAGAAAGAAGGAGGAGACTATAGAAGAAAGAAAGTCAAAAGAAAAGAAGAACTGATGGCCGAAAAAAAAGAAAGAAAGAAAGAAAGAAAGAAAGAAAGAAAGAAAGAAAGAAAGAAAGAAAAAGAAGAGAGGAAGAAAGGAAAACGAAAGAAAGAACTGACGGATGAAAAGAAAGAACGAAAGAAAGAATGCAGACCGAAAGCAGAAAGAAACAAAGGAGAAAAAAAAATGTAAATTTAAAAAAATGAGAAGAAAGAAAGAAAGAAACAAACAAACAAACAGACAAAAGGAAATGAAGAGAAAGAGACATCTGTAAGAAAAGTAAAGCAACACATTCAGAAACATTCAAATTATTATTATTATTATTATTATTATTATTATTATTATTATTATTTATGTTAAGGTGAAGCTGAAAGATGTATTTCTTAGATCAGGTACAGGAATTTCAATTCCCATCTATTAGCAAAGCATTTTCTCCATAATTAGTTTTAAAGATTTTATAAACAAGATAATACTCTGCCTCTGAGTCGCCGTCTAATTTTTCAATGTTAATATTACAGGCGAAGTCGTAGGCAAAATGTCTTCGCAGGTTTTGGGGAAAATAGTCGGCAGAAGTGCTTGACACATTTAGCGGGTGAATACCCTTACTTTTTTGCGCGCATGCTTCTGAAAGGTGAAGAAAATTGTTGTAGTGATTTTCACAACGGCTAGATTGCATTGTGTTAAGAAGTCGGCGTATGCTAATTTTTAATTTGTTGCAAAGAAAAGAGAAACAGGAGACTTCGCAAGCCCAATTCCTGCTGTTGTACTGTCCACTGTTTTCTTTTTTTGTATCTGTTTTCACCCCAATAAACGCAATAAAGCTACTAAGATGCAAGAGGTTATTAAGTGTGAGATAATATGAGGAAAGAAGCCATTATTATGGAACGAGAACGACAAGAGAGGAATTAAGACAACTGAAGAAACGATTGACATTCTATTTACATTTTTGAAGATCAAATTTGACCGAAAAGCAAGAAGCAGGAAAAGATTTCCACAGGTGAGAAGTGCGAAAGAAGAATCTGTTAACGGAATTTTCTATCAAATATTTTATCATACAATTTCCCCAATTAAACCTCATAATGAAATCTCTGTCTTTCTCCCCCTATCCTTTCTTTCTCCCTTTTAATATCAAAACATATGCCGCTCTCACTTTTCCTTCGCTACATAAGAGTTCTCAAACAAGAGTCGAAACCCTCAATATAATTACTAAAATTAAATTGAATTAAGGTATCAAGCCATTTTTCATCCTCAAGCGAAAATTTAGGAATAACCAATCTTGAAATGTACGCATCTTTATAAGCATGTTCGTTCACAGAATTAAATACTATTGAAACGATGAGAGTTTCGGCTCTCGTATTTGAAACATGAGAATTCTTATGTAGCGAAGGAAACATTTTTTTTTTAATTATAATTTTAGTTCTACTTCTGTGTGGAGCACTGTTTTTTTTTTTTTTAGAAATAAAACCCAAAATACTAAAGAACTCCGGATTATTTACCTAACGTGCTCTTTCTTATTTTTCTACATACCTGCACACACACACATACACACATATATACATATATATATATATATATATATATATATATATATATATATATATATAGTGATTATACATAATATCCAACGTCCATAACACGACTCAGAGTTCATGCAAACGTACAATCTTATGCTGCAAAATGCAGTCTTAGCATTAGAGCGTTGTGAAATTCGCGTTCTCGTTTTAAAATTCTGTATATACACACACATATATATATATATATATATATATATATATATATATATATATATATATATATATATATATATATATATATATATATATATATATATATATATATATATATATATATATATATATATATATATATATATATATATAAAACGAGGCACTGTGGAGTAATGGTTAGCGAAATCGGAGATCTGAGTTCGAATCCCAGTCTAGGTTATTATATTCACTTTTTCTTGGGAATTGGTATAAATCCTCTAGCAGGACAGAATGGATAGCAAACGGCCTTGAAAAAAGTAACTCTGAATTTAAAACCGACCTGGAGAGTGTCAGACTGTGTCAGGCTATCTTGCCTAAGAAACACCACTTCTGCTGCGGTTGCAATACATGTGGTGCCTATACGACCCTGACGGACCACGGGATTCGAGTGGTGAAGGTTTCGTGCAGGATCATCCACACTTTTTGAAGGGCCGATTACAGAGATTTGGTGCACTACGTGTCGCACGTTTTGAATTCAGAATTGTCCTTCTCCTAGACCAGTTGCCATCCAAGGCTATAGAACCCAGTCTGTCCTGCTATTTACCCATAGCTGGAGGGAGAAGAAGAGGATTCACACGTAAGTGAATGTAATGGATTCGATTGGAATTCGAACTCGGCTCTCTGATTCCTCAACCCAACCCGCTATCCATTACTCCACCGCGCCTCCTCTCTCTCTCTCTCTCTCTCTCTCTCTCTCTCTCTCTCTTTATTTATATATATATATATATATATATATATATATGCGTGTGTGTGTACTAATCATTTCTACTGAAGTGAGGCAATTAAGCCACTAAGACGCAAGGATTTACTTAGTATGAATGAATATATGAAATAGAAAGAAATATGTAAAAAAACAATAAAATTACCTGAATTAAAAAGAGAGAAGATGACGATTGATATTGCTTATACTTTTTTAAAGAACAAAGTTGACTTGAAAGCAAAAAGCCAGAAGAGAGTTCCACAAATGAGAAGTGTGAGAGAAAATCAATGTTTAGACAGCAAATCCTGGTCGCCTATATCTGTTCTATGCACATCTGTTATATCTGTAACCCGGATGTTATGTTTCTCTTGCCAGGTATTTTATTTTGATGTGCTCCTTCTGGATATATCGAGATACTTGACAAAATCCAAAGAATGGTCTATAATTTAATCGATTCTGACATGTCATATCGACTTCAGTCGCTTTCTCACCAATCCGACGTGGCTTTCCTCTTGTCTTTACTACAAATATTTTCATGGTAACTTCTCTGATGGTTTTTTTCTTGCTGCCCTGACTACATGAACTTAATCGTGCTACTAGATTAGCGTCTTAGAAACCATCCCTTTGCCGTTGAAATAGGTAAATGCAAACGCCACTTCTGCTCGAACAGTTTCTTTTCTTGCACTTTCTATATGTAGAACTCCATTACGTTTACTTGATTAACTGATAACTGCAACTTTCAAACAATTTAAATGCAATATCATCGCCATCTTGTCTTTCTTAATCCCGTTCATCTTTCGTCCTTTTCTCATCCTTCTCTATTCTCAATCTTCTTTTTCCCTTTCATTATCTGTATTTCCTTGCGTACTAGTGAAATTACCGCTTTGCTTGAGGTGAAATGACTTATAAAAAAAGATTTAACTGGAGTACATTGATCTGCTATTCTCGCAACACGTAGCTATTGACTAACATCGCCCCTTCTCAGCGTACAGTCACGATTTTATTTTCGTAAATGGCCTTCTATGTGCGAATTACGTAATGGTTAGAGACCCAGGATTCTAATTCAGTGAGTCGAGTTTGAGTTCTGGTCGAAGTCGTTGCAATAGAAACCACAGTTTATTTCAATAGATATTGAATAAACAAAAATGTACATGCGCAACCATGTCTAGAGGACCCAGTCTGTTTTACTATTTAACCCATAACTGGAGGAGTACAGATGAATTCGTATTTTTCCCAATGGTATTTGCGCATAGGTGAATGTAACGATACCGACCGGAATTCGAAATCGTCTCTCCGAATGTTTGAATTAATGTTCCATAAAAACTGCACCAGATTATTTCTGTCCGAAATCCATAATTTTAACATTTTCATATTGCTTCTTTTTTCTTTGTCGGCTGAGTCTTCTGAATAGGACGACTGTGCCTCTGCAGAAGGGTAACCCCCACCAATGAGGCGTCATGGATTATTACCAGCAATGAATTTTAAAGAAAAAAATATTACCAGTAATACACTTTTGAAGGAAAAATATTACCAGCAATACATTTTTGAAAAAGTATATTACCAGCAGTAAAAATTTTGTCGGCATAAAATAACCCATTGAGGTGTTGATATACCGTAAAACAAAACAAACCAAACCAAACCGTTTCTCTTTGCATTTTATACTTACTAGTCGTAACACTGGGTCGACATCTTCATTCATTTCGCCATTACTTTGCGAAACATACTCCGAGGGGATATTTCCCTTTCAATTAATCTCTTCTAGTCTAGGTCCAGAGATTATCTATCCTACATATCCTCATGATATGCACTTCTCATGATATGCACTTCTTACTCCCTGCCTTTACGCCTCTATAACAACCTAATTTATTGATCCTCTATCCGGAGTGCCTCTTGGGCCTTTTATTAGATGAACAATAGTATTCAACAGATAGGAATTCTACGAGTGGCGTGACGGTTATCCACACATATCTTGGAATCGGCGAGACGAGTTCAAATTCCATCCTAGTCTGTCGACTTAATTTTCCCTCAAATTCTATACCATCTATTCCCGAACCCCAGCTATGGGATAAATAGCAGGTTAGATTAGATACTCTAGCCTTGAGGGACAACCAGTATAAGAGAAGGAAACACTGAATTCCGAACCGGGGAAGAGAGAACCGGTCCACCATCTTTTCCCATAATTCGTATCATTTCACAGATAATAAAAAAAAATGAAGCTGTGGAGAGCCACAATAAAGCACATCGTCCTGAAAGGGGAAAGACTACTCTGAATTTAAACCCGTGGAAAGATTAGTTGCAAATCACTCGACTCGCTTTCAGGGTAATTCAAAGACAATTAAGAGAAAGGAAATTGTGGAGAGCCATGATCCATTATGTCAGGGGTTGGCAGTGTCTTCAAGAGGGGGCTATGATATCAAATGCACTGTAATAGATTGTCTCGACCTCAGACAGTTCAGTCTCAACGGGTGCCTTAAAAAACAACGAATTTAATAAATAAGGTCCCTCATTTTGCAGTAGAAATAACAAGATAACAATTAATACAGTCAACAAAAGATGTAAATCCCTTATTATGGTTAAGTTAGTTAATGGACAAAAATCATTCCCGGGGTTTGCCGACGCCTGCTGTACGTCATGAAATCATTAATAAAAATAATAAGAGATATCATAAGGTTAAGCTATCCGAATATGTCAAACTATTTCCATTATTAATTTCAAACTAGTATTTTTTATCACTAATCGGAGAGCTTCCTCAACTGAGGTCAACGTCCGAATCGGTAGGGTTACTCCGATGGTGGTAAAAACCGCGTTTCCCTGATCAAGGGGTTAGTTGGAGAACTAACGTACGGCAAGAGAGTGTTCAGGTTGGCGGAGGACAATTAACTGAGTGCACTCCCAGCAACTGGGGTGGGGGTAATAGAAAGAAAAAAGGGAAAAAAGAGACGGGAGGGACCAAAAATGACAGTGCCTAAGAAACCACTAAACAGATTCCATAAGATGTCATTTCTCGCCAACTTTCCAACTCTTGGATTCAAGTCAGTGGATTACTTCAGCTTAGGCTTTCATCAACTGGGACATGTATTATTGAGGACCCAAAGAATTGTGAGTTCAATACCTGACAACAGCAGAGGTGATCAAAAACTTGGAGAGTTACGTTACTAAAGAGAAATAATTGAATCAGAAACATCCAGAAAAGTTATGTCTATATTTCTGAGATGAGGTATTGTAACTCTTTATATTATTTACATTGTTTGGACTATTGTCCTCATCTTTATTGTCAATACCTGGCCACAGCAGAGATGGATAAAAACTTGGAGAGTTGATTTTCTATAGAGAAATAACTGTAACTGAAACATACAGAAAAGATATGTCTAGATTTCTGAGATGAGGTATTGTAACTCTTTATACTATTTGGACTAGTGTCCTCATCTTTATTGTCAATACCTGGCCAATGCAGAAGTGAACAAAAACTTGGAGAATGAGTTACTAAAGTGAAATAACTGCAACTGAGAAATGTCATGGCACATGGAACTAGAACAATTTACCTAGGTGGACAAAATGAAGGGTTCGATTCGAAATTGCAACACGTATCACCTGAAGAAGACTAGAGCGTACAACAGCTGATATGTCATGAATATGGAAATAAAGATGAGGACAATAGTCTGAACAATGTAAATAGTGTAAATAAATACATATAATGATTATTATACATAGACTCTAACATTTTGACATACGTTGAATATTGTTTGTGTGCGTGTGTGTGCGTATTTGTATAAAATGCAATAACTACACATAAAGAACATTTAAAAAGTTCATATCTTTGTACAAATGTAAACATAGCAGCAGTGATTTTTTTTTTTTTTTCAAACGATTATATTTACAAAAATTCACTCAGTTATTTTGGTCTGCTTCCAAACCAAAATCTCCAAAATTAATCAAGAAACAAACTGCGGTGGTGGTGGTGGGGGGTAAAAAGAGAGGGCGAAAATATAAAGTAAGCAAGTTGTCAGTGAGAGATTGAAAGCGTCGAAAATAAAAAGAAAAGAAAACAGACAAGGTAGAAAAAGACAGAAGGGAATAAAGAAAGGAAAGTAAACGGATAGAGAGAAAGGGATAGAAAGAAAGAGACAAATCGGAAAGAATGAGAGGGGAAAGAAAGAATTTTGAGGGAGGGTAGACAGAGTGGGAAGAATGACAGAGAGACACGGAGAGAAAGTGGCAGAGAAAGAAAGAGAGTGAGAGAACATTCTGCTAAAGAAAGTAAATCGTCGTGAGAGAGGGAAAGTGTCGGAAGAAAAAAGAAATAAAAGCGAAATAGAAAAAGTCAGAATGCAATAGAAAAAGTAAAGAGAAACGGATAGAGAAAAAAATGATAGAAATACAAGGGAGAGGGGAAAAAATTAGAGAAGAAAAAGAAATAGTATGAGAAAAATCAGAGTCTTGAGGTCAGTAGTACACGAATGTTGAGTGAAATAAACCCCGCCACAGAACAAAATTTTAAAAAGAAACATATTCGAACCGCCAAAGCGAAACTGAGCACAATTCTTCAGTATTGACTTCATGAATAATTCAAATATTTAAATTAGAAATAAAATATTGTTATTCTGCTACACTTTTTCATTTTGATTTTTTTTTTTCTTGATCTGTCTTTTCGCTTTCTTTCTTTTTCATGTTATTCTTATCTTTTCTTTTTTTCCTCTTATTAGTCGTCTGTCTTTTCACTTTGTAATATTATTAATTATTTGCTCCTCATCATTCGCGCCTAAACACGACGGATATCATTAACTGTTTTTATTGTCTCCCTAGTTGTCTTTCTCGTGTTTTTATTTATTTAATGCTTTGATGAGTCTTTTTTCTTTCTTTATTTTTATTTACACTATCTTCCTTATTTGAATCTTTCTTTTTCCACTCATTATTTTTCTTTCTTTATAATTAATTTCATTTTTCCTCTCATTATCTTTCTTTCTTTATGATGTCTTTCATTCTTTTTCCTCTCATTATATTTCTTTCTTTTTTAATTTATTTCATTCTTTTTTTCTCTCATTATATTTCTTTCTTTTCAATTTCTTTCATTCTTTTTAATTTCATTATCTCTCTTTCTTTTTAAATTCTTTTTACTTTTCATTAACTTATTTAATTTATTTCATTCTCTTTCCTCTCATTATTTTTCTTTGTTTTTAATTTATTTCATTCTTTTCCTCTCATTATCATTTTTTTAGTTTATTTCATTCTTCTTCCTCTCATCATTTTTCATTATTTTTAATTTCATTCATTCTTTTCCTCTGATTATCTTTTATTTTAATTTATTTCATTCTCCTTCCTCTCATTATTTTTCTTTCTTTTTCATTTATTTCAATCTTTTCCTCTCATTACCTTTTTTTAATTTATTTCATTCTCCTTCCTCTAATTATTTTTCTTTCTTTTTAATTTCATTCATTCATTTCTTCTGATTATCTTTTTTTAAATTTACTTCATTCTCTTTCCTCTCATTATTTTTCTTTCTTTTTAATTTCTTTCATTCTTTTCCTGTCAGTATCTTTTTTTGAATTTATCTCATTCTCCTTCCTCTCATTATTTTCTTTCTTTTTAATTTATTTCATTCTTTTCCTCTCATTATCTTTTTTTAAATTTATTTCATTCTCCTTCCTCTCATTATCTTTCTTTCTTTTTCATTTATTTCATTCTTTTCCTCTCATTATCTTTCTTTCTAATTTCTTTCATTCTTTTTCCTCTCATTATTTTTCTTTCTTTTAAATTTCTTTCATTCTTCTTTCCTTTGATTATATTTCTTTCTTTTTAATTTCTTTCATTCTGTTCCTCCCATTATCTTTCTTTCTTTTTAATTTCTTTCATTCTTTTTTCCTTTTATTACCTTTCTTTCTTTTTAATTTCTTTCGTTCTTTTTCCTCTAATTATCTTTCTTTCTTTATGATGTCTTTCATTCTTTTTCCTCCCATGATCTTTCTTTCTTTTTAATTTCTTTCATTCTTTTCTTCTCATTATTTTCTTTCTTTTTAATTATTTTCATTCTTTTTCCTCTCATTATATTTCCTTCTTTTTAATTTCTTTCATTCTTTTTCCTCTCATTATCTTTTTTTTAATTTATTTCATTCTCCTTTCACTCATTATTTTTCTTTCTTTTTAATTTATTTCATTCTTTTTCCTCTGATTATCTTTCTTTTTTAATTTCTTTCATTCTTTATCCTCTCATTATCTTTCTTCCTTTTTAATTTATTTCATTCTTTTTCCTTTCATTATCTTCCTTTCTTTTTAATTTTTCATTCTTTTTCTGTCATTTTTTTTCATCTTCATTTCTTTTTTCTGTTCAATTTTATTTTATTCTTCTTGTTTTTCCGTCTTCCATTTTTCTTTCAATATTTCCCTAACCTCTCTTTTCTTACATGTCTTTTAATTCGTTCTATTCTAAAAAATTTCATTCGTTTTCCTTCTTTTTCATGCACTTTATTTTTCAAATGCTTCCTATTGTCATTTTTCATGTCTCTCTTTCTCGGTTTTTTCTTCTTTTTTTTTTTTCTCTCACCTGACATTACTTTCTTTCTTTCTGTTATCCTTCTAATTGTATTACTGCGTTTATTTCATTTATTTATTCTTGTTCTTTTATTCTCTTTTTTTTCTTTAATTCCTTATTTCTTTGCCCTTCTTTCTTTTTTTCATTCTTTCTTCCTTTTTCAGTAATTGATGTTATTTACTTCTTTCTCTTTTTCGTTCTTTTTCATTCTTTCCTTATTTTCTTTGTCCTTTCTCTATTTTTCATTCATTCCCTTTGTTTTCTTTTTCACTAATTGTTGTGTATATTTCTTTCCCTATTTCTTTTGCCCTTCCTACGTATTTTCAGTCTTTTTTCCAAAATTTATTTTTTTGTTTTCTTTCGTTCCTTATTATCTATTTGTCTTCCTCCATTTTTCATTCTTTTTTTTCTTTTTCTTCCTTTTTCATTTATTGATTTATACATGTCTTTCTATTTTTGTTCTTTTTCTTTCTTTTCTTATTTTAATTTTCCCTTTCTTCATTTTTTTTCATTCTTTCTTTCCAAATTTTTCTTTTTTGTTCTTTTTCATTCGTTCGTTATTTTTGTTTTCTCCTCATTTCTTTAATCTTTCTTTATTCCCCTTTCAAAAGCCGGTGTTGTTTAAGAAGAATAGTTTACTTTTGGCTACAAATATGGAAGCTCCAATGAGGATCGAACTCAGTACCAAGTAATAATAATCAACCCGATTGACGCCCGAACTATTATACCACGCAAAACCACTGTTTATGATTGCTCTGTTGATTTTATTCTTGTTTTCGCTGAGGAATTCTGTTTTATAAGATTTTATTTATTATTATGTTATGCTAATTGACATGTGAGGATTTATTACATTGTAAATTTATTGAATTTATTCTAATGATTCGCTCAGACCTCAATTATTATTAATTACAATCTCATTCTCAGTTTATTTTCTTCTCAAGTTCCTAGCATGAGAAGCTTACATCCACATCACGATCAAACGCCGGCTATCACACGTTTGCCGAAATTAAGCAACGCTGAGCCTGGTCATTACCTAGATGGGTGACTACATGGGAATATCAGATGCTGCAAGGTTGCATGTGCGAGTGGTGTAATGGTTTGGAATGAGATATAGGACAGCCGAGTTCGAATTCTGGTGGGGTTCGTTACATTTACGTACGCGCAAATATTCTTTGGAAAGGGTAATGAATCCACATTGCTAACTCCCAACTATGGGTTAAATAGTAGGACATTTTCTTTGTAAGACATTATCTCTAAAAATGTGCTAATATAATATTTACTTGTAAAAGAAAGAAATGACAATGCGTATAATCAAAAAAAGAAATGTTTCGGTTTTAATATACAAAAGGTTGATAAGCCGTAAAAATCAAAATAATCGATATTACATTTATATTCCAGATTTAAGAGTATATTTACCTTTATTTTTATTTTTTTTGTGAAACCCCAAGCAATGCGGGGGTGCCACTGGTTCGCAGTGAGGTGGGGGGGGACATAGACGGTGACAGAAAAAAATTGTGTATAGGGGGAATGGGGAAAAGATAAACGATGAAGGGTGTTCTAGACATCAGAAAATGGTGATTTATGTTGCATTTAAATTTTTGAAGATTGTAGTTAACAGGGAAGGAAGTAAACGGAAGGGATTTCCACAGCCGAGAAGTGCGAGAAAAGAAGCTGTTCGAGTAGAAGTGGCGGTTATATTTAACTGTTTCAATGGTAAAAGAGTGGGACCTAGATAGAACAGTTACCATGAAAATATTTGTCAGAGGGGAGCCACACTGTGAGAAAATGACTGAAGTCAAGATGACAAGTCAGGATCAGTTACACTGCAGATCCTTCTTTGGATTTTGTCAAGTATCTCGAGATGAACAGCAGGGGCACCAGACCAGATATGACAAGAGTATTCAATGCACGGGAAATGGTAGATTTATATATATATAAGATGGACTCTGAGAAGAAAAAAAACCTTCTGGCACCACACAGTAAGCTAACTTTCCTTGCAGCAGATGCAGCTATTGATTCGATGTATATAGTGGAAACCCATGACTGAGTAGACGCTCCGTTTTTTATCGTTTTAAACAGTATTTTATTACCGTCAACCAACCTAAATATTCAAGAAATGTTATTAATAAAAAAAAAAAGATCCGACATCCGGAAAAGTCTAACCTTTGTATTCAAGACTTTTGTTAATATATATATATATATATATATATATATATATATATATATATATATATATGTCCATTAGATTCATTAGGCTCTTTCGGTTCATAGTTATATATATATATATATATATATATATATATACCTAACGACCCAGGCAAACCTACCTGATGATCTGCGTAGGTGAAACCTAGGTAGGTTTGCCTGGCTCTTTAGGTTCAAAGTTAGATTTGATCTACTTAGTGTATTGAGCACTTTGCTTGGTTATTTTTGCTTTACTCGTGTTGGAGGTTTTTTTCTTTGGACTCTGAGCTTGAATTCTGGACGATTATTTCCGCCTGAATTATATGTTCTTAGTTCTTTCTTTTTTATTTCTTATTTTTCCTTGGGTATTGTTTTGTTCATCAACAAGCCAAAAAACCTAAGGTTTTCCAGACGATTATAATTACTTATATATATATATATATATATATATATATATATATATATATATATATATATATATATATATATATATGTGTGTGTGTGTGTGTGTGTGTGTGTGTTGATATTGGAATTAATGTCTGGAAATGATAAAGTTCTATCAGAAGAAAATGTCCCTTCCACCAGGAAATGAACGTGTATTTATATCATGCAAAACACTTTTAATTAAATTGTCTTGCTGATTAGGCTACAAGAAGCCATCACAGCAAATCAATGTTCAATTATCCAATTTAAGAAATAAATCTTATTGGGGCTTTCTGGAGTTTATATCTCAAAAATTTAATTTCGTAACCCAAACAGAAATAAATTAATTTCTAATCAGTGAATGGACGCTTTTAATCCGACATTAATTCTTATTACTATAATCATTATATTTTGTTTGTGTTGTTTATTTTACAGTATATCAACCCATCCGGTCATTTAATAATTTAATTTTTTAAATAGTAAGACTGCTTTTAGTTATGCTTATAATTTTTAAATTATATTTTTGAGATCAATTTAATTTCTCTGAGAAAGGGAATATATTAAGTTGATCAGTATTTTGAAAAACTTCTTTCAAGTTTGTTATTTGGTAATATTTTAAGCGGATTGAATTAAAATTATTGCAGTTTGTCAGTATGGCATACCGGAGGTTCTTGCGTTTCCAGAATATAAGAATGGTTTATGCTAATATATTCAATATAGAGCCTAGACATAATTACTTCTCTTCTAGTTTGATGTTTCTAATGCCTTTCTCCTATAGTTGTTTTAATTTTGTACAGGATTACGGTAGCATTATACAGGTTGTCCCCAAAAAATTGACATTATTTTGCAGGCCAATAATTTTGGCAATTCTTCTTGAAATAGCCTCAACTTTTCACAGAAATAGATCAAGATTTTATATTTAATGTTTTATTTTCGTTATCTCAAAGAGAATCTGCCAGAGAGTGAAGGGACTGGATTATGCCCCCCTCTTCATACTAACATTGATGAATTCAAGAAGAGAACCACTTCCTCACTGAATAATGTTACCAGAGACATGCTACTGCGTGTTTGGCAAGAGCTTAACTATCAACGACATAAACCGTGTCACAGGCGGTGCGCATATTGAACACTTATAAAATCGATCCCATAATAAACTTATGATGTTCAACACCTAATCTGTTCAATTTCATTGAGCTAGATTTTGTAGTTTTCAAGATAATTGCTTTTAAAGAGATATCAATTTTGGGGGACACCCTGTAATTATTAATACTGACTTTTTGTAACGTAATTAGTTAAAAAAAAAAAAAAAGTGGCTGAAAACTGATTTTCCTCATGAAAAGATTTCTATTCCAGGCGGGAGGCACATTTTCTTTAGTGTGATTATTTCTAAGGAGGTTGATATTAATTTCACTGTTTAAAAAACTAAAGGGACGTATATTGTAAGAAGAACTATAAATATGTAATGTGTACAATTAATAGACATACATAGTAAGAACTATAAATATGTAATGTGTACAATTAATAGACATACATCGTAAGAACTATTAATATGTAATATGTACAATTAATAGACATACATAGTAAGAACTATAAATATGTAATGTGTACAATTAATAGGCATACATCGTAAGAACTATAAATATGTAATGTGTACAATTAATAGACATACATCGTAAGAACTATAAATATGTAATGTGTACAATTAATAGACATACATCGTAAGAACTATAAATATGTAATATGTACAATTAATAGACATACATCGTAAGAACTATAAATATGTAATGTGTACAATTAATAGACACATATAGTAAGAACTATGCGTATATAATGAGTACAATTAACAGACTCTAAAATCTTCAAATACAACAGTGTATGGATAATATATTATACATTTAGTATAGCAGAAAAGGAAACTGAACATTAAATTGGGGATCGTTTCGCCCAACAAAAATATTAGCCAAATATTCATGTTATTAAATATTTTAAATATCAACCGCGTGTAACAGCAAAATTGTCCAAATCGTATAACAGCATAATTGTTCGTCCCACATATTGTTTAATATCTACAAAAAAAAAACAAACTAAGTGAGTTTCTTCTTCCAGGTTTTCAGAAAAGTCGTTTAGCCATCTTGACATCATTTGTCCTAAGAATCACTGAAAAACCCTTTTAGTTATTCAACTAGAAAGAGAACAGGTTAAAATCATTTAATGTCAGTCCCACTATATCTTCCCAACTGAGTAATGGTAAGAGGGAAAAGATCATTCAGGCCTTCAGTGATGGTACAATATTCATACTCTGACTTCCATCTAAAAAGTCCGTTCAAGGACCATCAAGGAAACGGTGAATAAGTTTAAAAAAGGGAGACCACAACTGAGGAAAACTAGATCAGGTGGACATAACAGGAAGAGGGATCATCATTTCAACTTAGAGCTAAAGAAACCAGTTAGAAAAGATCCAACAAATACATAAGACGTTGGGTACGTGAGAGAGGAGTTTCAGCTATGACAGTTCACAGACCAGTGAAAAAATACTTGAAAATAAAATCGTGTGTGAAGCACCATGTTACGTCAGGACATAAAGTTAAAAAGTTAGAGAGGGCGAAGATAATCTTAAATAAGTTTATTTCAATCCTTTCTAAGCATCCGATCCTTTGTTATGATTAATCAATGATAAACATGACATTTTCGTTTATGATCGGATTCATCAGGGTTATTCTGTTAAGCTTGGAGAGTAATTAAACATTCCTATTGCTCAAAGTAGAATTCAATAATGTTATGAAAACCTCGGGGTATTCCAGTAAGATATCTTTAATCATTTCTAAGATACAACGGTTCAAATCTTAATTTAACAAATGGACAATTTTGCTTTTACACGATTTGGACATTGTTTCTGTTACAGCCGGTATTTATATGTCTTTAGGTGTACATTAATATTGATTTGATTTCATTTTTATGTCTTGATGTGAATGCGTGACATATTAATTACAGAAAGATAAAAATGCATAAATAAATGTTTCTTGAGATATACCTTTATATATACATCTGCCCTGTCAGTGAAGTTTAGAATTCATCAATTGCATTGGAGACAAATTTTACGAAATAACACTTGTGATCAATAATTTTCATCAACTTATTCGATTAAGTCATAAACTTTACTCTTAAAAAGTAAACATTTTATTCAATTATATCTTCACGATTTTTACACGTCATGGATATGATGATAAACTACATCCGGCAGTCAGCCCCCCCCCCTGTTCGGTACGTTTTCAGGAGTACAGAACCACCTCTTAATTGCTGCTGTTCCCAGATCCAACCTGACCTAGGTGGTAGCACCTGTTAGAGTCCCAGCTATGGGCAAATAGTTAACCCCCAAACTGGGATAAAAACTATATGAAAGTATAAAAAAATTATAGTAAAAATACTGGTAATACATTTTCATATTAAAAATTAACAGCAATACACTTCTGTGAGGAAAAATTATTACCAGCAATATATTTTTTTGTCAAAGAAATTACTAATATCCCCAAGAAAATTAAATTGCAAAATGACCCATAAAGAGTTGATATGCCGCTAAACAAATAAAGAAACAAATCATTTATACAATGATTAACACATTGATACTTATTTTTCAGTATTTCTCAATTTTTTATGTGTGAAGTTTCGACAAACTTTTGACTCTGGTTTTCACCAGTAAAAGTTTTCCTCGTCAACGAATTTTGTAGTAACCAAAAAATAATAATCGCTTAGTCCAATATCACAGGAATGTTATGGGTGGGGTTATAATAGACCAACCAAGATCCAAAAGTGCTCAATATGTCATTCTTTCTGGATGTGGCCTTAGGTTATCATCAAAGATATCATTTTTCCCACTGACGAAAGCAGAACGTCTTTAAACCAAATCTTTACGGACACGTTGCAGTTGCTGGTCGTCTACATGTGCATTTAGTTTTTCATTGTTTTCTTCTTCCGTGTTCCATGTCTCTCAAGCACGTTGACGATCATGGCTCTCCACAATTTCTTGTGTAGCTCTTACTATATTTTGACTTTCTCCTAATCTGGGTTCTGCCAACCACTTACACAAGGTCTTTTTTCTTCTATGTGCCTTGTCCATTCACGATATAGACGATCATGGCTCTCCACAATTTCCTGTCCTTTGTAGCTCTTGCTATATTTTTTCCTTTCTGCTATATCTCCGAATATGGGTTCTGCCAACCACTTACACAAGGTCTTTTTTCTTCTTCTATGTGCCGTGTCCCTTCACGATCATGGCCGTCCACAATCTCCTGTATTTGTAGCTCTTAAAAAATCTCCCCTAAATTCTGTTCTGACAACAAGCGCGTTGCTAGGTGATGCGCGGTTTTCGGGTCCCTCTTGCCTTCAACATGTCCTATGTCTAATTTTCCAAGACCTCTTTCCTCATTATCTGTCTATATTTCTGAGATGAGGTATTATGTACATTATTTACATTATTCAGACTATGGTCCTCATCTTGTTCGCCATATTTATTAGAACGTTTCGGCCGTTGTACGCTCCGGCCTTCTTCAATGTCACATGTCACACTTGATAAAGGCATTGGTCAGATCCAGTGACAGGACACAAAGAGCGTGAGTTCAATACCCGATTAAGGCAGTGGAGAGGGGAATTAACAGGAGATAACTGATAACTGACATCCATTAAACATGGTACGTGAAACTAGAACAGTCTACCCCAGTGAGCGAAATAAAGGGTTCAGTTCGACATTCCAACCACCTGAAGAAAATATTGTAATAAATATGGAGACCATGATGAGGACAATAGCCCGAATAATCTTTCCTCATTATTTGCTCTAGAAATCTCAACTGTCCTTTTCTGATGTTAAATATCAATTTTATTTTCTGTAAAACTTTGTTGTTGCTCTTACATTCAGTACAAGTTATTCTCGGTATACATCTGTGGAACCACATTTCCTTTGTCTCAAGTCTATTCTTCATCTGTGAGGAGAAAATGTCTACTATTCCCTGCCAGAAGGGCTGATATTACATCACAATTCAGTACTATTTTCTTTGTTTTTTAACGAAATATTCATGTTTCTTATTACTATGGTGAGCATATTTTGCTATTCCAATGAACCTTCGGATTTGGGTGTCGCAATTCTCGTGCTCTGTCAAAACACGAGATATTTAAATTTTGGTACTAGCTTGACCTTAGTATCTCCAGTTTGTAAGTTACGTGTTGGGCTGTTCTTTTAACTGACCGTAACATACTCGAGGCAACAAAGGTATAGATCTACAGAAGAATGTTGTGGACACCATAGACCAAACGTTTGAGCAACGATGCGATTTTGGAGAAGATGCAAACAAGGAGCAAACTTATACTTAACATGAGAAAGAGGCAGCTAAAATTCCTGGGACACGTAATGAGAAAGGAAGGCTTAGAAAATCTGATACTCACAGGGCGGATAGAGCCAAAGAGGGACAAGGGGAAGCAACGCGTGACATACTTAGGAGGTTTAAGCAAGTGGATGTCAGGAGAGTGTCTAGAAGTAGCAAAAAGACAAAATTATTGAGAACTACAAGGAATAGGAGGAAGTGGAGAGCCATGATGGTTTACGTCTTGAAGGGACGCAGAACATAAAAGAGATGAAATGGATAATACTCCGACGTTACAACCTCACACAAAACATTAGCTTTCTCCCATGGAACTAATTTTTTTTGATGGGGGCGCGACTATGGAGATGTTTCCTTGAGTCTTGCGTTGAACATTTTTGTATGTCGCCCATTTTTTATCATCTGCTATTATATATTTTAAAAAAATGATAATATGTCTACATTTCTGAGTAGAGGTAATGTAACTCTTTATACTATTTACATTGTTTCGACTATTGTCCTCATCTTTATTGTCAATACCTGGCCACAGCAGAGATGAACAAAAACTTGGAGAGTTACGTTACTAAAGAGAAATAACTGAAACATCGAGAAAAGGTATGACCCGAGAACTAGAAAAATCTACTCCGGTGGATTAAATAAAATTTTCGGCTCGAAATTCCAAATTATATCACCTGAAGAAGGACTGAGCGTACAACGACTGAAACATCATGAATATGACAATAAAGATGAGGACAATGGTCTGAAAATTGTAAACAGTTTAAAACGGAATGGTTAGTTAGAATAATATATTCGTCATTACATTTGGTTCCCAAAAAACAGACATTAGTTATGAACCAAATCAATAAATTTATGATAAACTCATATAGAACTGTGTGTAGGTAAGTGTTTTAATCGAGCATTGTGGAACGTATACAACGAATCGCATGTTTACAAAATATTTCATTTATCAATAATATCCTATAAGACCGATACGAGAATATCGTATCCGTTTGCGTATTATGTACATATTTTATAATGATATTTAGGAGATGGACTGTCACTGTAGGATAATCCAGCTGCCAATTTGGAGCTTCGATAGACACCCCGTCCACCTCGCAACTTTAGGTCATTTGGACACAGTATAATATTCGTGATATAATGTTTTTAATATATATCTTCTCTGTCGGCAAATACGGTACATATCTAATAGAATGTCAGTGGCTTCTGCAATTTCTTCCATTCTGTGACCGCTAGACGGCTTGAGAACCAAAATAGCACGATAATTATGAGAAATATATTATATAATTATTATCTCTTTTCACGAGTTAATCTATTTCTCCGGACTTTGCAAAATAGAAATAAAACTTAAAAAAAAAACTGATAAAAACAAGCTTATAAAACAGGTTTAACTTCGTATGCGTAAAACCAATCCGTAACGTTGTATTAACCAATCAGAGGCGATCATGGATCAGTAGTAAAACAACATGGCTGCCTCTTCGGATGAAAATCGTCGTCTACTATAAACATCGAAAACTTATTTTATCTACATTTTCCCTGCCAAGAATTCCGCTGGAATACATTTTAATGATGGGAAATGGGTACATTTCTTGGAATTTGTATCTAAACAAAGGAATATGGGAGGAAATCAGGCAGAAATTACAATAACATTACTTGACATTCATTTGCAAGAAAAATTTATCGGAGAAAATGGACACTTAAATTTATGTCAGATACTAATACATATAATACCCAATTTATAGATAGTCAGCTGCCGAAGTAATTTCTTCCATCTCTTGACTACCAGAGATGAGAGTCAAAATAGCATAATAATTATAAATGCATTTATTAGCCATAAGTAAAACAAACGTATCGGTGATATTTTTATCATTGTATATAGAATTAAGTCAAAGTACGAACAATCAATTCACGATCAAGTGTGCAATTTCCAAACACTTAAGCTACCACAAATTTAAATAGAAATCTATCAAAACTCCGAAAAGTGTTCCATTTCAATGAATTATCCAGCAATTATTTATTAATGGAGTTTAGTTTCGGAAGTGAAAACATAAACTTTTTTCGGACAGTTACAACATCCACTTTGCTAAAACGTTGATTTTAAAGAATGTAAGAAAAACCCAAATATTTGCTACTATATTTTGGTCACAACTAATATATTTTTGGTAAAAAACAATTATTATTTTTCGCTTCTAAAATAAAATTATGGATTTGACAAATATATATATTTTTTAAAGGTAATCTCTGGATATACTAAATCATTTTTTAAATGCTTTAAACCAAGCAATAAAAGCCCCTAAGATTCAAGGGGTTACTGGGGGTAAAAAAACAAAACAAAAAAGAACAGAGAGAACAATAAAAGAACAGGTTTTAACGGAACAGAAAATAACGATAGATACTGTATATACATTTTTGAAGATCGTCGTAGACAAGAAAGCATAAAACCAGAAGAATGTTTCACAAACGAGACGTGCGGTTGAAGAAACTATTAGCCTAGTACTTATGGTTAAAACTAGCTATTTCAACAGTGAAATTATGGGACCGAGCTGCCAATTTAGTACTGCGCTTACATTCATGAAGTTGAAGTACCAATGAGGGAAGTTTCTTAGAACAGTTACCATGGAAATATTGATAGAAGAGACAAAGAGAAATTACATTATGGCTGTTGAAGACTGACTGAAGCCGAGATGATAGATAAGGAAAGATAACGTTTCCGATTCATCTTTGTATGTTATGAAGAATCTCTAGATATATAGCAGGCGCACCAGAACAGATCTGGTCATGATGATCGATGCACTGATGACTGAAAGACTTATATGAGCTGTATCAGAAAAGAAACAGGACTGAGTTCACAAAAAGTTTATTCAAATTTAAACTACAACTTTTCCCTTTCGAAATTATCCCCTTCTAGTCTAAGTCACTAAACCATGCTTCCCAGCCAGATCTTCATGCACTGCTGCTAGGATTTTCTGCAGCTCCGTCGTCACGGTCTCTTTGATGCGTCTCCTATCCGGAAATCAAGTCTCCTTAATGAACACCGACCTGGCTTCGTGTGATTTTTTTTTTTCCTTTTCCCCAAGTTCAAGTCGCTCATCAAGCAGACTCGTGTTTCGGACGTGGAACTCATAACGATGGAACCGCTCAGAACGCTGGGAGAACCCTTCCAGGAGTGCATGAAGTGACAGAGAATGGTGCAAATGTGCGTTAAACTCAAAGGCGATAATTTCAAAGGAAAACTTGTAGTTTGTTGTTTGAATTTGATATAATCCTACTTAAGGCTTGTTGTTGTCTGACACATAAATGTAGAACATAGATTCGGTGAAATAATTTGTCTAGAACAACAGAGTGTAACTACTTTTTTAGCAGAAAACTTTGCAATTGGTTCAATAAAATCATTCCACTTCACATCAGTAGAAACCGAGAAGGCGCAATAAATTACTCTTCCGAGTGAATAGCGAGAAATCGGGAGAGTAAAAGGGAGTGAAATAAATAGAGAGTCTGTCTACCAAAGAGAGGGGGATGATAAAGAGGGAGTTTGTTTCGAACCAAGAGAGCGAGCAAGAGAGAGAGAGAGGGGGTGTACCAGAGAGAAAGAAAGAGAGAAAGTGTATGTTAGAGAGAGTACTGTCAGAGAGATCGAGAGAAATAGGGTGTGAATGTGTAGAGAAAGGACTAACGAGGAGAATAAGAGAGTGTCAGTAGGTGAGTGAATATAGAGATATAGACAGCTATATACTGTATGGCAGAGAGTGAGTGAGTGAGTGAGTGAGTGAGTGAGTGCGTGCGTTCCATAAATAGTGATAAAGAGAGAGTTAGAGAGAGAGAGTGGGGTGTAATGATGTTCCTGAGAGAGATAGAGTGAGAAAAAGAAAAAGGGTAATTGTGTCATAGGGAGAGTATAGTAAGAGAGTACAAAAGAGATAGAGGGTGAATGTGTAGAGAAAGGGCTAGAGAGAGAGAAAAAGAGTGAGTGTGTCCAACTGAGAGGGATAGAGTGAGTGAGTAAGTGTGAGATACAGATAGCGAGAGAATGTGGGTGAGTGAGTGCGTTCCATAGAGAGTGATAAAGAGAGAGAGAGGGAAAAGAGAGGGGAAGGTTAAAAGGTGTGCCAGAGAAAGATAGTGTGAGAAAAAGGAAAAGGGAAACTGTGTGCCAGGGAGAGTATAGACAGTACAAGAGAGATAGAGTGTGAAAGTGTAGAGAAACGGCTAGAGACACAAAGAGAGAGAGAGAAAAAAAGATTGAGTGTGTCAGAGAGAGAGAGAAAGACAGAGAGTAAGTGTGAGATATAAACAACGAGATACTGTATGGCAGAGAGTGCAGAGAATGCGCAAAAAGGAGAAGGAGAAAGATTTTCCTAGAAAGAGATTGAGAGATAGATCATGTGCTAGAGAGACAGAGAGAGGTTGCCAGAGGAAAATTGAGTGAGTGAGTGATTGAGAGACTGCATTCCATAGAGACTGATAAAGAGTGAGGGATAAATCAATTGAGTTCACAACAGGAATCTTGAAATTCAAAATTTTATCTGTTTTAATGATAATGAAATTTTAATGATAATGAAATTTCGACGGCTGAAAAACAATGAAAATTTGCCTCCAGTTTCAACTGAGGAATCATTGCACAAAACACATGGCGTCTTCCCAGATCTTTTAGGAAATGTTGCTTCTTACATTTGTTTACCTTACGCATTACACTTCGCAGGCCTTTGCACAAACAAAACTATATTTGACTTTGGTGCCTGTTTAAATTAGACATTAAACCCGTCAAACCCCTTGATATCGACGGCGCAAGTTTTAAAAAATTATCTTTAAAAGTAAATATCCTGTCTTGATTCTGACAAGTAATCTTCCAATTTTTTTTCAGTTAGTAAATAATAAAAAATGAAATTTGAGAAAAGGAAAAGAAAAAGAGAGTTAAAAAGAGAAGGAAATTATTTGAGAAAAACTTCCAAAAGAGTGTAGGTGGGGAAAATGAAGAGGGAGAGAAAAACAGTTAAAAGAAGGGGAAGAGTATTAGTAATTGCAAGTTGAACTCCATTCGAAATTGGAAAAAAAAGTCTTATGACGTATTTCATCCGTTAGCATTTCATTAGGAATGGGCTTTGTTGATCTTACCACATCTACACACGAGCACGAAACGAGAGATGCTGGTAGCTTCAGAACTTTTGAAAGAATATTTTGAATAAATATATATATATATATATATATATATACATATATATATATATATATATATATTTAGGAGAGGGGAAAAATAATCCACGAAGACGAAAATGTTTGCAAAGTGCCTTAATCGCTCATCCTCGGTAAATTTGAGTCCAGAGTCTTACAATATTTCACCATTGTTGTTAGATTATCTGTTGTCACATTGTGGTATAGTGAAGGACAAAGTTGATGAAAAGTATAAGAAAATATAAAAGATAGAGATGAATTTGGCTAGATTAAAAAAATCGTCTTCATTAAAAGATTTTGAAACTATCAGCGTCTCTCGTTTCGTGCGCATGTGTAGACATCAACATCAACAAAGCCTATGCCGATGAAAACTTAACGGATGAAATTTTGCATGGTATTTTTCTAAATATATATATATATATATATGTAAAATCTGTATATATATATATATATATATATATATATATATATATATATATATATATGTATATGTAAAATTTGTATATACATATATATATATGTGTGTGTGTAAAATCTGTATATATATATATATATGTGCGTGTGTGTGTGTGTAAGTTTTATATATATTATTTATGTATTATATATGCGCGGTACTTATCAATATCAGTAATAGACCTAACATATTTAGTTGGATTGATGCGAGTTTGTGAGACTGGGTCTCACGCCATTTGTGATCGTCTGACGATCTCAAATAGCGTGAAAACCAGGATCACGAATTGACATCAATCCAACGAAATATATATATATAACTAGTAGGGCTAATTGAAAGGAGGATATTAATCCAAAGAGAGCTCATTGTAAGTAACACAGGAACATAATAATGAGTACAGACGACCCTTAAAAAGACATTTGGTTATAATTTATTTAAGACCGAAGTTTCTGTTTTTTTTTTTTTTTAATAAATGGAGTCAATTCATTCAGGCCAAAGGAAAAGGGAGAGGAAAAAAAGAAAAAACGAATATTAACAGAGGAAGAAAGAAACATAAATTTCAAAATTAGTCTTTTAAAAAACTTGGGAGGAGGAAGATAGAAAGAGAGAGAGAGATGGAGAAGAGAGGCAGAGGGAATATATACATATATATATATATATATATATATATATATATATATATATACATATTCATTTCTTAGTCCGTCATGTTGTAATTTATTTCTTAAACATTAGTTTTAATGGATACACATATTTATGTCGATGGTCTTATTTTAATTTAGACATTAAACAGTATATTTATTTATTTGCCTCCATTAAAAATAACATTTATATAAATTAAAATATGTCGGATTAATAAATGAAAAATTAATTACTAAAAGTTGTCTTTGTTTGCGTTAGGATACCAAACTGAACAAAAACGTTTGGACCACTTTGATAAATTAATTACTTAATGTTAATTTTACCCCCAAATCGAGAATGATTAGCAATATCGTTTTCTCAATATTTTCATGACCTTTGAGGAGCAGAAAAAAGTTACATTTTATTGAATACTGTATGGTGGATAACAGAACATCTTCAGAATAGTAACGCAGAAAAAAAAGGCCACGCAAAATTACTGGGTCACCAGCGAAGATTTCACTTTTCAGTTGTTAAGTTTTTCTAACTTAAGAAAAGTGCTGTATATGTATATATATATATATATATATATATATATATATATATATATATATATATAAATAAATGTGATCTTTATTATTGTAGAAAATAAGAAACGTCTACAAAGTATGGAGTAAAGAATTAAAGTTATTTGCCTTTGGTTAGAATAACTGTCTTAATTTGATGTAGCATTGAATTCAGCAATGTCCAGATTTTCTCAATGGGAATCTTTTTTTTTTTTTTTTGCCATTCTTCTTGGCAGAAATTCCAAAGCTCTTGGAGATTGTGTAGTTTTCGTTGGAAAATGTGTTTCTTCAGTTTCCTGCACAACGGTTTAATTATATTGAAATGAGGACTTAGGGCTGGCCAGTCTTCCAAAAGCTGAATATCTTCATCCACAAGAAACTTTTTTTTGCTGCACATGATGTGTAGCAAGGAGCACCATTATTTCGTTGTCTTGCAGAAGATTAGATCGCAGTAGACTAATATAGTTTTCGCTCTTTAGGTTTCCATCAACTTTTACTAATTTTTCACCTACCAACCATTTTGATGGAACCCCACATCATTACGTGTTCACCAAAAGATTTTTACCGTCTTAATGTATCTTGCATTATTTCTTTTCTCCCAGTTGGTATTCTTACATATTCTCATAGATTAGAATGTAACCCTATTTTGCATTCATCACTAAAATTACTTTTTTGCCACTTTCCAGTATACTATATTAGATAATCTTTTAATTACGTTTATCTTCTATTCCGATGTTCTTTCTTTTTGGGGTAATAATTTTTTTTTCATTTTTTTTTTGGGGGGGGGATGCAATGATTTTTTTTTTTCCTACTATATGCCCGTAGAAGTTGTTTGTTTTTGGCTGGGGTAATGTTTCATATATATATATATATATATATATATATATATATATATACACCCGTAATTTTTTTTTGTGGGGGGGGGGGTTAATGATTTTTTTGCTACTATACGCCTGAACGAATTGTCTTTTTTTATGGGGGAGTAATCATTTTATTTTATTTTTTTATTTATTTATTGCTATTAGACGCTCGTACAAGTAGTTTTTTTTATTTTGTTTTGTTTTTTTGTGGTGGCGGGTAATAATATTTTTTGCTATTATAGATCAGTACAAGTTGTTTTGTTTTTTTCGTAATACTCTGCGTAGTATATTAACTGAAACGTCACTCTTATGACAGAATTCACTCCAGACTGGTCTTGTTATTTTAGATTGCCTAACAAGACTTTCAAAAACTTCTTTTTTTTTTCACCTCCATTGTTTAAATTTTGAATTGCTTTTTTTCACTTTCTTTTTGGAGGGGAGTTCACTTAAAACACTTCCAATAGTAGCAAACGTCTTTTGGATGGATTTAAAACGGTTTCTGGAAATCCTCAGCCGCCAGGCTATCTCTCGTTATCTTCTTCAAAGTCACAACTTTATTCTGCCATGATTTTAGTGTCAAAATAGCAAGCGAATTTTAAACTACAATGAGCTGCCAAGGTACGCTTAGGGCCACGGCACATTCAAATATCAATTCCCGTACAATCGGCGGAGTTAAGCAACGTCGAGCCTAGATGAGTGACCACTTGAGAATACCAGGTGCTCTAAATTTGGCTGAACGGGTGGTGTAATGGATAATGACTCAGAATTGTTAATTGGAGAACCGAGTTCCAATTCCAGTTGGGTTCGTTAAAATCACTTACGCGCAAAATCACTGATTCCCACTCTTCTCCCTCCAGCAATTAGTTGAAAGTGTATCACTAAAACAATTATTATCTCAAAAAATAAAAGATAAAATTGCATACAAAATATTTAAATTTCGGCATTAAATAACCCATAGCGGTTATGATATGCCGCTAAACACAACCAACCAACCAGCACCAACACGGCACCTTACACTCATACATAAGATAGAACAATTCCTATTTAAAAATCTATATATTATCATCTCACACTTTGAAACGATCCAATAGTTTTGCACGGCCTTTTTCAGCTTCAACCAGCTGAAAAATGTTACTTGACATCTACGAAAACACAACAAATTATTTTCTTATCCTCAAAGTCCACAAACACTTCTGATAAACGAATACTGCTAAAAAAATCTTAGTCTTAATAAAAAAAAAATAATAATTAAAACTGTGTATAATATGCTACGTTTATAGTTTTACGGAGTCAATTAAGTGTTTGCGAATCTAAAATGAATATTTGAGGTAAAAACTATTTTCTTGATCGAAATAAATTTTTAATTTACCTAATAATTTTTTTTGTTGAAAATTATCATCTAACCGTCACCCTTTTGAAGTTTTAAATCACAGCAAAATTTACTATGTTTCCCAGTTGGGATGGACGCTGTTTTCTTTGAACTCGTAAAGAATGACCTTTATTTGGTAAGTTGGACGGTGAGAGAGACGGTGATAAATAATTGCATTGATTTTGGGATGGACAATATGAAAATTTCTATCATGGAAGTTTTCAAGTGATTTACTTATTGGTGTTTGTTTCTTGTTCTAACAGAAAACGCTGTTATACAGAAAAATTCTCACATAGGAAAATAGTCACACACTTTCATGCTAGAGACCATTTTGCTGGACTCCTGCTAAGCTAATAGCTAAAAACAAAGTTTAAAAAAACATTACGGCTTTAAATTTAATAGGCATTAATTTCGGAGGAACAAACGTCATGTTTCCCTACGTGTGTATATATATATATATATATATATATATATATATATATATATATATATATATATATATATATATATATATATTATTTACATTATTCGGACTATTGTCCCTCAAAATTAATAAAAGCTAATACATTCAGCACAGACCGCAGTAAAAAAATAAAATATTATATACTACACTAAATCCACCATATCTAATAAAATTATTCGTAATGACTCTTCCCCCGGCCACCTGCGTGTTGCAGAAAACCAACATCGAACTCGGATTAAATACAATGTGAGCCAAAATGGTGTTTTCCTCTCGTTTCTTAACAATCGCATAAAAACTTGTTGAAAATGAGTAGACAAAACGTATCTAAATTAATAACGAAACCTGTCTCAACATATATATATATATATATATATGTGTGTGTGTGTGTATTTATATATGTATATATATATACATATATAAATACATATATTTATATATATATATATGTATTTATATATATATATGTATTTATATATATATATATATACATATATAAATACATATATTTATATATATATATATATATGTATTTATATATATATATGTATTTATATATGTATATATATATATATATATACATATATAAATACATATATTTATATATATATATGTATTTATATATATATACATATATAAATATCGTGTGCCACGAGGTCTGCCCAAAATTTAAAATCGTCAATGTTCATTTAAAGCTCTAGAGAGCATTAAGCTCATAGTTTCCAATCCGACAGAGGAAATGAAAAAGTATGCACAGAAACTTTGCGAACGCGTGTATTTTTGTTTTAATGACCAATAGGAGAAATCGCAGGTTACCCTGCCTGGCAGGGTAGCCTCAGTTAGGTAAACCATGTTCATGTCCGTTGTGAAGATACCTTGAACCCCAAGGTTATTGCCAACATAGTTGTCGTCAAGACTTGAATAAAGAGATGGCCAAATGTGTTCCAACCCGATACCGTTTTTACCCACTCGTCACATCTGACACATGAGTACCTGGCTTCCTGGCCATCCCCATTCGAATCCTCTGAACGTATAAGTCTACGGCTTCGTCGACATGGGGACCAACCAGAGGTACAACTACAGTAACGGATTTTAAGGACCGCCATCGTTTCAGAAGACTGCTTTGTTTGGCACTGCAAATCTCCTGCGAAAGACGCTGTTTGAGGTCGCACGACCTGATGGAGAGCATGTTTGATACAAGGTCTGCGCTTGAAAACAAAAAACCGTGCAGAAGAAGAACTGGTAACAATAAAAGAAAATAAATAAAGCGTGATAACCGGTTATCGCTCCACACGCATGAGAACTCGACCGAGAAAAGTAAAAATATTTCTATGCACATCCTGCTAAAAGGGAAACATGAAAAAGTAACTACAGGTGTATCAATAATATAATCATTCTGTCTAGTTAACCAATACTTTCGAGTACGTGTCTGTATCACGCATGGCAGATAATTGACTGATTTCATCATCCAAAAAGGCTGCATCCTTGAGGCTACTAAAACAGACATTACCGTTGTTAACAATAAAAAAATAACTAAAAAAAAAGAAATTCTTATTCGTCGAAATGGCTATTCTTGGTGAACAAAGTCAAAGAAAATGGAAATCTTAAAATTCACACTGACCACCGGATTGAGGCTGCGAGATTGTGAGATGTTCAGGCCATTATTGTTTGTAATTTTAGCGTAAAGCCTAATATCTCGTCCCTTTAGATGTCCCCTTTGCTTGACCCCGAAAATATCCTGCGAAAGATGCTATCTATTAGAGGTTGCATGGCCTGATGGAGAGCACGTTTAATGCAAGGTCTCCGCTTAAAAGCGAAAAAAAACGTGGAAAAGAAGAACTGATAACAAAGAAAATGAACAGAACGTGATAACCGCTTATCGCTCCACACACATCAGAACTCGATCGAGAAAAAATAAAAATATTTCTATGCACAACATGCGAAAAGCGAAACATGAAAAAGAAACTACAGTTGTATCAATAATATATTCAAACAGATATATCTTTATAAAAAAAATATTTCTGTCCAGTTAATCAAAACATTTGAGTACATAAAGCAGACAGTTTCCTGCCTCGATAGATCCCAAAAGCATCACCATTTCCATGGAGAATGTTCAGTCGAAATCTATTCCATAGCTACACCTGTTCTAACCTTCAGGGCTGACCCACCTTTCTAAGCACATTGTAGGGAACTACCCTTATTACTTTCGTGTTCCATTGGTGAGATATAAGTCCCACTTGAGCAGATTCTTCTAACGAACCGTTATTTTTGGAACCAACTCCTAAGAGGATACTTCCCCGATCACGAAATCTTAATTTGCTCACATCTCGTGTTAAACGTTATTTTTACAACATATCGCTATAAACTGGAATTTCTCCTGCCACTCTCTACATCGAGTGGCTCTTTTACAGGTGATAATTATTATAAACCAATAATAAAAATAATATATACACATATTTCTAGGTAGATGTTTGTGTAATTGGAAACAGACAGATAGATAGATAGACAGATAGATAGATAGATAGATAGATAGATAGATAGATAGATAGATAGATAGAACTGCTACGACTCTGTGTAGGTGTATGTACGTATATCCTTCGCGCCCATAAATAAGAGCATATGGCAAGTTCTTGTTTGTGCAAGATCAAAAGCCGTGATGATTTTAATTGCAATCATTGACCAAGTCTATTTCTTGATGAAATGGGAAAGGGCGCTGTTAGTAGGTTTTCTTTTCGATTTTTCTTGCCAAGAAATTCGAAATGTCACCGGCAATGAAGTAAAAGGTTGAAAAACAGATCAAATGGCCGCCCCCCACCACCACCGATTCTCCCCGCCGACACAGCCACAAGACAATCATCATCATCACCATCAATCAAGTTTCAAACATCCCAATCGCCATTACGCTAACAAAACACGTTGTATTATATTTCGAGAGAAACGAAAAGATTTATTCAGCTATGGAGAACGGATTTACATAAATAACCACTTTTAGTTCAGAACAAATTGTTTTTACGGGCATTCTGCCGTGATTTTTTTTTTTAATAAACCGGACAAAATGTGTAAGGAACAATCAAACGGGCGCTGATTTGCGATTGCAGTGAATGCTGGCCAATCTCCCCACAGATGAAGAAAAAAAAACGAAGCAACAGAAATGTGGTTCTACAGAAGGATCCTGAGAATTCCTCGGATGGAGCATGTAAATAATGAAGAAATCTTACAGAAAATTCCGTTAGAGATGAAGAAACGTGTGCTGAACTCTTATGTGATATCAATCCTCCTGCATGGCAGAAAATGCTGGCCAATCACACAATAAATGAAGAGGAAAATGAAAATAACATGAATGTGATACAACAGAAGGCGACGAATAATTCCATGGATGCATCAAGTAAGCAATGAAGACATCTTAAGTAACATCTATTAAGAATCTGTCTATATATCTGAGATGAGGTATTATGTACATTATTTACATTATTGGGACTATTGTCCTCATATTTGTCGCCATATTTATTACAACGTTTCGGCCCTTCAGTATCTGTCTATATTTCTGGGATGAGGTATTATGTACATTATTTACATTATTCGGACTATTGTCCTCATCTTTGTCGCCATATTTATTACAACGTTTCGACCGTTGTACGCCCCGGCCTTCCTCAAGGACACATGGCACAGTGGATAAAGGCGTTGGTTAGATCAAGTGTGCCAAAGAGTGTGAGTTCAATACACGGTTAAGGCAGTGGAGAACTTTCAGAGGGAAATTAGCAGGAGATAACTGACATCCATTAAACATAGCACGCGGAACTAGAACAGTCTACGCCAGTTTAGTTCGACATTCCAACCATCTGAAGAAAGCCAGAGCGTACAACGGCCGAAACGTTGTAATAAATATGGCGACAAAGATGAGGACAATTGTTCGAATAATGTAAATAATGTATCTATTTAGAAACACAAAAACTCTTAATGAATGGCAATGGTATATCAATCCTCTTGTATGCTAAGGAAAGCTGAACAATTTCAGCAAAGATGAAGATGGAACTGAGAGCAACAGAAATGTGGCTCTACAGAAGGATACTGAGAATTCCATTGTCGAAACGAGCAAGCAACAATGTAAACTTTGTAAAGGAAAATTACGTTAGTATGAAAGAAAAGAGCGACGAATTTATGATATCAGTCATATTGCACGGAAGCGAATGATGGACAGATGAAGATGAAACTAGGGGCAATAGAATTGTGATTCTGCAGAAGGATACTGAGAATTCCATGCTCGGAGTGAGTAAGAAGCGCCGAAATGCTAAAACAAATGGCAACAGAAAGAACACATCTCCTCAGAATCAGAAATAGAAAGAAATTTCTTAAGTACATAAGGAAAGAAGGCTTGGAAAACAAGACACGCTGAGGACAAGGGGGCTACTTACCTGACCTGCTTGTATGAATGAATGGAATGGCGAGGTCGAGAGGCTTGAAAAAGGGAAAAACACTGCTAAGGGACAAAGACGATAGGAAGTTGCGAAGACCCATCACCGCCCAGGTTAAGACGCATCACATAGTTGCTCAGTGAACATGATGAAGGACAGGTTACTCTGTGAACGAAGTTAGCTACAGTGATATATTCACCCGTCTATGATTATATTTTTAGCTCCAGGATCAATGTTAACGCCAACCTCGTATCGCTTTATTTTGTTGTTCGAAAAACGAAATTACTGATCATTAATAGGCAAAGAACATGGACTCGACAGCCCGAGTTAAAATCTTAGCTGAGACAATTTGTGTTCACATTGGCCAAAGGCGATAGGTAACGGGAAATGATTTAGACGATCTCCTCAAAGGTGAAGAAGAGACTCAAGACAACAAAGGTATGGTTCTACAGAAAGATGCTAAGGATATCATGGACCGAGCGTGTAAGCAACGATGAGGTTTTGGAAAGGATGCAAACATGGAGGAAACTTATAATTAACATCAGGAAGAGGCAGCTGAAGTTTCTGGGACACCTAATGATAAAGGAGGGCCTGGAGATTCTGATACTCACATAAGAGGGAAAGAGAGACAAGGGAAAGCAGCGCGTGACATACCTGGCGGGCTTGAGCAAATAGATGGCAGAGCTTGGTCTATGGGAGGTTGCAGAGTGGCGAAAATTATTGGGAGCTACAAGGGATAGGGAGAAGTGGAGAACTATGATCGCCTACGTCCTGAAGGGACACGACACATAGAAAGAAAAAAATCGTCTCCCGTAACAATCGTAGTAATACACATGAAAGGAAAAGTGAAATTGCCACGAACAATGAGGTTCTACGACATTTTTAAACAGTAATGATACAATTCAGTTTTAAATACATGGGGTGGTTCGAATAAAAGAGGTGACTGGAAATGATCATGATCATCATCATCACCAATCTCCTGCCCGTATGTGTCCGTAGGGTTGCTGTTATACCCGACCAGTTTCCCGCTACATATCCAGGCTCAAAACTCGAGAGGTATTATTAATTCACACATAGCTTGTCTTGGGCAAACCGACCTGGCGGGACCTATCCCTCACCAGGTCAAGCCACAGGCGATGTTCTCCAACTGTAGATTACCTGCATCTTCAATTTTGAGTAAATTGAAAAACATTTTCAGGGTTTTGCGATTATATTTGCCTTTGGTGTTTACTGACGAGTACAGAATGACGGCTTGCCATTTGTGATGAATAAAAACGAAATTAACGTAAAAGAAACGCTAATCGAAACATGGTCTGTATAACACTCATGCTTAGAATCAGAAAGAACAGTTCAAATTTCTAGAGCACATAATGAGGAAAGTTGCTGTGGAGAACCATGAACGTTCCAGTCCTGGAAGAACACCGAAAATACATGAATTTTCTCTTATAAAATGTTAGTAGTATATCCTTTATGAGA
>OZ010598.1:18417936-18420436 GCA_963932145.1 Acanthosepion lycidas
ACCACGGCATCCGATTGCTTCAAGCAACTGAAAATTGCGAAATCGAAACCCGACTGATTTGGCATCAGTCAGTGATTCTATCCCAAAGCTATCGATGCACAGCAGAAAGAGGGAAATTGTTAACGTATTATATACGAGATGTATACAAACGCTAAAAGCGCTCAATTCGCAATTAAAGAGGGATTCGTTAATGGCATCAGCTAGTTATATATATATATATATATATATATATATATATATATATATATATATATATATATAAATTTTTGTATTTAGGCAGCAAATCCTCTTTTAGGCATGATTGATTGAATAAATTACAAATATATCTGATAGTTTTTTAACAAAATCCGTTCATATTCATGAATAACCTTCTGTGTATTGATTTTAAAGGATGAGAGAAATATGCTATAACTGTTTAAATTTCTTTTATTTTCATTTCCCAAGTACTTTCGATCTTCTTCAAAGATCATCTTCAGTAGTGGAATAGTACAAACTATATGTACAATATTTATACAAAACTGTGCGTTGCTATCCATAACCGTCATTTTTCAATATGTTTTTAAATGAAAACGGTTGACAATGTGCTGAGAGTTCATTAGAACATGAAAATTTATCCATTATGGAATTTTTTCTCTGTCATAATGTCATGGTCATGCACGAATTAAAGCGTGAAAAACTTTTCCTGTATAAGCATTTCAGAATATTAATACATTAAGTATTGATTAACCAGAAATTGAATTTGGATGATGTCAAGAAAATGGATATTGACCAGGAATAGTTGAACTTAGAAAATATGGCCCCTGGTACAACGAGAAAATCAAAGTTGTTATTTCCGTCAATATAGTCTTCTTAAAAATGTTTTACTGCAAATAAACAATCTTCGCAAAGTAAAGCAATCGTCGAAATTCGTCTATGGTGTGATGGTTGCTGGTCGTCCAAACAAAAGGCAGAATTTGCCTTAGTCACAGCTGAATAAAAGTTGGCAGGAATTCGAACTCGTTGATTCCAGAGGGATAAGCTGGGCTGATGATAGGATAAGTAGATGGCCGCAAGATTTAAACCATGAACGGCAAGATATACTAGAGACGTTGAGGCGAAGTGGTTAGCCGTCGTATAAACTTCTGCTTCGACCAGAGATGAATGATGTCAGAAGAAAACAACTGGTCGCACGAATTACCTGGAATTACTGCAGAAGATAACAGGACATCAGGATGAATATATTGGTCGCAAGAATTAACCAAAGAACGGCGAGGTATGATGCTCACTGGAACGAAATGATTGACCGTTGAATAAGCTTTTGATTTGACCAAAGACGATTGAAGTCACTATAGTAAAACAGAACCAGTGAATAAACTTACACCAAAACTTTATTGCACTTTACTCTGACTACTCGTCTACTGACGGGTTTGCAGGGTACTTTTTATACCTCCTAGATCTTAAGGGGAGGTAACTGATGATTTATCAGTACAGCCAGGACGAATATCTGGTCGCAGGAAATAACGGGAGTTACGGCAAATAATAGTAATTATCAGGATTAATAGCTGATCACAGGAAGTTACACAATGGACTGCGTATGTCTGTGGGGTAGGCATAGAATTCGCAAATCTGGGAGGGCTAAAATTAATAACACCGGAAGAAGAGAAACCGTAAGAAAAGAACAGCTGAGAAACAGGAAAAGAAAGTTTCAACTAGCGTCCAGTTGGCAAACAAAAAAATGTAGGCTGTAACTTAATACAGAACCCGCGTTGATTCATCCTGGACACGGTAAAGTCCTTCGTCGTTCCTCCTCCTGAGATTTAGCATAACCCCCCCATTGAATCAGGTTGTGACACAAGGTTGTTTTTTACCGTGAGGACCCGAGAGTTTTCACTCAGGACGATGGTCTAAGCTGGTACTAGTTTGTCTTAGTTGGTCGAAGCGAGTCGTAGTCGGTCATACCACCGCTATGTAACAGATGTCACGCAAAGGTGGGTAGAACGCAAAGGAAGAGAGAAGGCTTCCAGCACGGAACAGATACTACAACCACAGCATCTACTACAACGGGGAAAAATCCTTTCTCCGCCTCTGCCAATCCTTCCAAAAGAACTCAGAATGAAAGCCCTTGTCTACTCCTTCTCCATCTCATGAGGCGAGAAATCACCAGTGTATATGAGAATGATGTATAATAACCTCACCTGGGCTTGCTACACAATTAATATAAAAAGAAAATAAATCCAGAGTTGCTATGAAGTATAAAAAGTATTATAGAATGTTCACGAATAGTATTTAGATTATGTTAATGATAATCAAGCAACTATAGAGAAAGAAGGTTAATTATAAATCTAGATATACTTGTTATATTGGAGAGAAGAACGTGGGAAGACGCAAAGATGGTCAAAGTCTCGAAGAAATATTGCGTCCGCCATGATCACGTGATCGGAGTAGCAAAGGATTACGATAAGTCTGTATATATGAGGTTTGCACATATAGGCTCGCAGACCAGTAAATCTGTGAAATAAGT
>OZ010598.1:18422936-18430436 GCA_963932145.1 Acanthosepion lycidas
GATATTGTTATTAAATAAAAACTATATTTACTTATCATAAATGGAAAAGCTTACTACAATTCACCGACTGCCAGTATTGAAAAAAGAATATTGAATTTATTTTATGTATTTGTAAACGTACACGACATTATCAGAAAATAATAACAGTAACTATAGTAAATTTAAAATTTATTGATATTTTTAACATGTCATTAACAAACGTCTTCGTAAGTAAGACACTCTAGCCAAAGTACCTAAAATTCAGTAAAATATTACAGTACTTAGAATATTTATAACTTTTTGGTTAGTTGAAAAATGCTATTTTATTCGTCACGTAATTTATGCAATTGTTAGAGCAGTGGAAATTGGAGCAAGGGGTTTCGTTTCAAGCACTCTGTACCAATTTCTGGGCCAAATTGGAATCAAAGGGCGTAATAGGGCCAAAAGTATAAAATGCCTAATAGAAGTAACAGAAAATAGTTCTATGTGGATATGGAATAAACGAAATACTCCGTGGAGTGTTTCAGCGAACATGACGGCATGACATGACTGATCGTGAATGCGTAATGAGGTTCACGTTGCATTTTCAGAACGCGAGGTTTGCCGTTTTACGGAATTTTCGTAAATTTAATTTCGCCGTTACACATTCGAACTAGTTTATCTACAACACTTGTATATCGTTATAATGGGGCCTCACATCAGTGAGGGGGGGGCGGTGTGCAAATGAAACCGTTGAGAGGAAGGCCCCGAAACGGTGCACATTCTCTCCTGATGACCCCAGTTTAAAATTCGAGAGGAACACATCAAATTTAGTGAAGCCATATGCCGTAGTGAAGCTCGGTGGAAGTGTCATTGGCATGAGGAGCATTACACATTCAGCTCGCTTCAGGTGAGTTTCAATTACTTTCCAGTAATTTCCTTCTTCTGTAACCTTTACATAAAAATACCAGACATTAACCTATCAATAAATCTGCCAACATCTTCATGAAAATGAATAGCACCGTGTGAAAAATATTATAAACAAAAAGTAAATAATATTTCTTTTAATTCAGGTTAATTAAACTTTGCAGCATTTAATCTTCCTGAAATAAAGTTTCTGAAAAGTATATTCTATTTTTGAATGTTTTTTTAATAAAAAGATGTGTTGATGGATTTGTTAATATAGCTGATTATAGCAACGTATTTTGCTTATTAGAAATCTTGAATTTAATCTATTAGCTTTGAATTGAAACTGAAATAAAAGCTTAAAGAGAGAGCTTTCATCTTTAAAATATATTTTATATTCGCACCTCCAGAGAAACTCGATACGTTAGGTTTAAAATGAATTTTTAAAATGTCACAAAATTAAATAAGTCGGGTGGACAGATATAAAATTATTTTTCCAGGAGTTTCTGAAATGGAAATATTTATAAAATGATGTTATTCATTGTGGATAAGTTCTGGAGGTTTCTTGAAAATTATACTACTTTTTGATTTAGCAAGAATTTCCAAATTGATGTTGTTTTTCACCGCCAAAAAAAGTTGCTAAAATGTCCTATACTAATGTTTGGCCCGACGCAGCTCTGGCACCAAAAAAATAAAAATAAAATAAAGATTTTGAAACAAACTTCGGACGTTCAGAAAAGGATGAAAAATATATAATTTAAAAATGAAAAATCATTTACACTTTTCTCTTAATACTAAATATTTTGACAATAAAACAGTATTTGGGTCATTTTTTCATGATGGTACGCTATTTTTTAGAGAATCTTTGGAAGTACCTAAAACCTTAGATATGGTATTCTTTTGAACACACACACATACTCAAACACAGACAAACACATACAAACACACACACACTCACGCGCGCACACACACATATATATATATATTACAATGAATTATTCATACAAAAAGTAGATTAGTAAAGTTAATGATATAAAATGGCGAATCCTTTATATATATATAGGCGCGTGGCTGAGTGGTTAGAACATTCGCTTTCTGACCATGAGAATATCACCATGGCCGATTTGGCAGGAAGGATACTTCCTGATGTTGTCGAAATGGATCGGGATCAATCCCGGCGGGCAGCACCTTTGGAAAGTGCCTAAAAACAATATCACGGGTTGATCCAAGCATTGTGGGTGAAAAAGGTTAGACAGAACCCTTGAGTGCCGTCAATAGCTGTGCTTGCACATAGCCACAAGTCATCGTGGCCGAGGGCTTAAGTGTGCTGGCCTTGTTCAAATTGTAGATAACGCTAGATAACAAACGCTCTCCCAGAAACTGTAACTAAGATCTGCTCAGCATAGTTGCAGTATAAAGCAGAGGTGGGCTCTATGGGTGTTGATCAAACACAAATGTGCCTGAGCGAGAGTCTGCAATAGGAATTGACTAGCTGTCCCAGTAGTCTGGTATCCTCGAATACGATTTTCCACCTATTATATTTATTATATATATATATATATATATATATATATATATATATATATATATATATATATTATTGCTGTGTATGCTATTTTTATTTGGTACGTGTATTTAAGTTTCTATTAAACAGAAAACAGATAACTGAAAGGCGTGTACCCATTAAAAATAACATTTATACTAACAAAAACTAATGTCAGATAAAAGTCCATCTTAATATATATATATATATATATATATATATATATATATATATATATATTAAGAGGGATTTATGTGTGTATGTATATATATATATATATATATATATATATATATATATATATATGTGTGTGTGTGTCTGTGTGTGTGTATTTGTTTATGATTTTATATGAGTGGCAGGAGAATGTCTCTCCCACAATGATGAAGAAGTAAGCGTTGTAATTGTGGATATTTGACGCTGGCTGCATAGACTTAGTTTGTGTGAGTTCGTGTTCAAAGGTTAACAAGGGGTCGGGTCTAATCGCCCCTTCTGAGCCAGACTCCATTTCTGATCATTGTCACTGTACACTTGTAAATATAATTTTATTGGTAGGCGTACGGGCACCTTGACCTTGTCGACGTTACGGACTCCAGATCTCTTTGAAGTCGCTCTTTTCAAAGGGACGAAGAAGACTGATAGACACACAACATCCGGTGCACATAAGCCATATTACATGTGCAGAGATGAGCCAAGATTAGATTTACAAAGCACACAAAGCACATATAGAGTGACGTCAATATATATATATATAAGTGAAGATGTATGCACGTATATAATGAACAACAAGATAGATAGATAGATAGATAGATAGATAAATAGATAGATAGATAGATAGATAGATAGATAGATAGATATTGAATAGCTGTTGAAGATATGCAAAGCCATCTTAATCTTTCTCTCTCTCTCTCTCTCTATCTATCTATCTCTTTCTCTCTCTCTCTCTCTCATGGATCAAGGGTGTGAAATGGGACGATTGCTTTAAATAGATAGATAATAAACAAACTGTAATATATACATACATACATACATACATATATATATATATATATATATATATATATATATATATATATATATATATATTGAACAATAACAAATATTAAAAAATTAAAATATTCAGACACACTGTGTTGTAGATTGATATTCTTTCGTTTTTATTATCATTATTTCATTTAGATTCCTCGACTAGTTTCGGCCAAAATGGCCATCATCAGGAGAAGAAATATTTCTGCTTGCTGGTGGCAGTGAACTACAGAAATGAATATATATATATATATATATATATATATATATATATATATATATATATATATATATACAGAGAGAGAGAGATTATTTAAGCGTTAGATGCGAAATATTAAATTCTTTCTATTTCCCTCTGTCTGTCTGTCTATCTCTCTCTCTCTCTCTCTCTCTGCATATATATATATATATATATATATATATATATATATATATATATATATATATATATATATATATATTGTAGCCTCTGTTTGCTTCTTTACAGATAGACCCGCATAACCATATATATACTGAAACTACATTACCCAGTTTACTTGGGTCAATATATTTCCTTTTGATTAAAGGTGATGCCCGGGTCGGTTGGAGCAGGCGCAAACCATCCACTGATTTATTTTCCCTTTGATATAAATTAAATATAAACTTGAACAAAGGAATGGCCCCTGTGGTACTTGGATAACTATATTTCATTTTGATCAAAGCGATTTTTTTCCTTTCGGGTTGAATTTAAATTTTAACAAGGGAATGACTCCTATCAAAAATATAGAAGGGGAAAGCCAGAAGATAGAGGTCACATCGGCACGATCAAAATGAGACAATATGGACGTCAAGATGAGCAAGAAATCACCGATCAGAGTGTAGTGCTTTACAATCCATATTTGTTGCGACAATTCAACTGTCATATCAATGCAGAAATCTGTTCATCAATTCATTTAATGAAGTATTGCATCAAACACACATCAAAGGGAAGCACAAAAACAGAACTATTTTTTTTTGCCTTTGATTTTAATTAAATTTGAATATGGAAATGACTCCTATCCAAAATATAGAAGGAGAAATACAGAAAAAAGAGGTCACATCGGCAAGATCATTGAGTAATACTGAATAATTTTTCTCCACAAATTATGACAATGAATTAAAATCAATGATCATTTTCTTACAAAATCAAACTGTGACATGCAGCAAGGCGCGGGTAATTCGCCCAGTATATAACTGTATAGGTAACGAGAGAAATAAAGAGAGAGAGAGAGAGATAATGATGAAAGATATATAAAACCTTTTATATATATATATATGTATATGTATATATATATATATATATATATATATATATATATTTCACTCTAGATAGATAGATATCAAGAAAAAACATATATATATATATATATATATATATATATATATTTCACTCTAGATAGATAGATATCAAGAAAAAACATATATATATATATATATATATATATATATATATATATATATATTTCGATTATAGTTGCAGTTCAATTTATAATTACATGAATCAATATAGAGGTTAATGATTTAAATGGCGGGAATACATCTTCGCAAACAATTTCAATAAGGTACACTAACCCCGAGCCTGTATATGAATGATATGATCCCTGTTTATAAATTCCAGTTTCATAAGGTTTTTTTAGTTTTTATAAGCTTTTGTCTGTTTCTACAGACATCCTCAGGTATGGAAATAAATTTGTTCTTGTTTTTTACTTCTCGGTAATAAGAGGACAACGAAAATCGAGATGTAATCCGAAAAAATGCTATGAGAAATGTGTTATTGTTTTGGAACGTGCGGTCGTAACGCTGAGTTTGAATTTTAAACATATATATATATATATATATATATATATATATATATATATATATATATATATATATATATATAGGATGTGTGTGTGTGTATATGTGTGTGTGTATATATGTATGTATGTATGTATGTATATAGGTACCTCCACTGAAAAACAGCATAGCATGATGAAAAATGCCCCAAATTTATTAAAAAACAAAGTTTTATCGTCAAAATATTAGTTATTATTAAGAGGAAAGACCAATGTATTTTTTTATTATTTTTTGAATTTTTTTAAATTCTTGTTACAAATATTGTTTTGTTTACGTCAGCGGTCGACGTAATAATTACGATTACTGTTGATATTTATTTCGTATAAAATACAAAATTGTGGCACAAGGCCGAAGAAGGGAGAGAGGTAGAAGGCTGCTCTTCACTAACTATCTTATACCTAGCTAATCTGATTCGCGACCCATTCGTACTTTACAATTTACCCATTCACCACAAGAACTCGTCCGTCACCAATCGATACTCCATGCACCATAATACCGCATCCACACTAGGGAGACCTACAAAACGCGCCCCGTGTCATAAAAATTTAATGATACTAAAAAGATATATATACAAAATTCTATGATGTAAAGATGAGAGGGGAGGGCGATGAAACCAATAACGAACTAAAATATATATTAACATAATGAAAATTAAACATAACTGATGTTAGGAGGACCCGTCCAACCCTCAAAACAGAGAGGCCACTGTATTCTGCCCCTCGGACAAAATCAAGCAGCTCTCTCGCTAAGGGAGTGGGAAAAGGATAAAAAATCATAAGGGCATGGGAAAATATAAAGCTGACCCAATCGAGATAAAGGGGGGTCAAAAACAAACTGGGGAGGTCGGGAATCTCAGGCTGGATCATAACTAAAGAGCAGCCGGGATACAGGCCGGGAACAACACTCACTCACATTAACTAGGTACACAAAAGCCTGTCTAACCTAACCAAGGGGAGGGCTCCACAGGAAACCACCCCGATGTAACGTAGGCTTGACCTAAAAGAGAAAATCAAGGCTAGCCCAGTTCACGCGAACCAAGCTCGCCTCAGTCACCCACCTTTTGCTGAAGACTGTCGAATGCAAGCGTTTCCTATCAGTTCTGATCTTCATCTTGAGTTGATACTCAAAGAATCGGAACAGATTCTGATGAGAAAGACGGATACCCCGCAAGACTTCCTCCTGTCGCGTCGTCCATATCACCATTCGGGCCGTGGCTGGCAGCGTGAGAAACACCATCCGTTTCACCCCGGAATACGGGGGCGACACATTATCACACGCGTATGCGCGATCAATGGGCACGAGCTTTTCGGGAGCGAGACGAGCCGTCAGCTCGCCGACATGGTCCCATAAGGGGCGGACCCGGGGGCAATGGTAGAAGGCGTGCGAAGCCGTTTCCTCTAAGCCAAGGCCACACCGTTCGCAGTCTGGCAAATCCGCCAAGCCCCATATGAAGACCTTGTCATTGAGAGGCAGCCGATTCCGAGCCAGTCGCCAGGTAAGCGAAAACTCAGGGTTACTGAGGTAATCCGCCGCTGGCGCCCAAGACCAGTAAGAGCGAAACTCGTCCTCCGACAAGCCGAGATCCTCGCGCAGTGAATCCTTCGCGAACCCCTCCACGAACAAACGATAGAAGACCTTCCTAGGCCGAGAAAGGTCACTGGACCGAGGGACGGCCAGCAAGGCCGACCGATACTCGCGAAGGAAAACCGATTGCTCCCGGTGTTTACGACGGCGCTCAACCCACGAGATGGGGGGAGTGATAGTAAGGCAAGGGAACGCGTCCCTAACAATCCCCGCCATAACCGAATCTCCTGTCAACGCGCGGCGTAGGAAAGCCAGCCTAGAGGCACGTTTGTGTCTCACCAAGTGCGGCATTCCCAGCTCCCCATGACACGTACGCTGTGCACAGACATCTCTATCGACCCGATTCCCGCGTCCCCTCCACAAAATGGAGGATAGCGAGCGCTCGAGCGGCACCCTATGGTCGTTACAGAGAGGAAGTACGGACAATCGATAAAGGATCAGAGGGAAGATGTATGTAGCACACACCTCCGCCCTGCCCTTTACGGACAACCTCCGCCGGCGCCAAGTCTGACCGGCTGCGTCGACCTTTGCTCGTACTTCAGACCAATTCTTCTCCAGCTGGAGGTCGGGTCCAAACCACACTCCGAGAATGCGGACAGGACCGTCCGTCCAACCGAAGGGCCCCGGAAGAT
>OZ010598.1:18435436-18440436 GCA_963932145.1 Acanthosepion lycidas
CCTGAGTAAGACAATAAACTACGTCCAACAGCAAGACTTCTGGGCGTCCTGGTGTTATGGAGTGATTTCACAGTGAAGGCTTGTATTTGTACTAAGTCGGCCCTAAAATAGGTTCAACGTACAAAACGTTAGGAACTTCATATAATAGGTAATGACGCAGAGTAATCTAGTTGTGGTCGCTGATACTTTAGTATCCGACTAACGGTCGTCCGGCATCGACTGAGCGACCGACCCCCTGAGCGACTCTTACTACTCCTACTTATTATAGGTGGGAGAGTCTATTAACTATAGAATAGGTGTGTTCCACTATAACATCCCCACCTAAAACTTTACTCCGTAGGAGTAAACAGTTTTCTTTATTTTTTAATTTTTTACAGGAAATATGAAGAAAAAACAACAAAAAAAACTTCATTTTGTTTTTTAGCAACATCGTAGCGTATCTCCTACGTTTTTGACGCACATTTAAATGATCAGTTGCCTTTCTTTTTTCTCCTGTATCGGCGTACCTCAGGTAAAATTGTTGCAGGCATTGTTAGATCAACGTATCGCAAATCACCTCCATCGGCGTTTTTTTCCACGGGACCGCTGTCAACTACGTCTAAAAAACGTCGTCTGATCTGGTTACTGCACGTGAATTCTTCGCCTTCCACCAAGTAAACCATATTGCCAATCCGCTTTTCTATGTTTTGGTACCTCCATAGTGTTATCAGAAGCAACCTTCCGCTTTGAGCTTCTTAAGGATGGGGGTCACAGTTTCTGTAGGTTCTTCTTGTGGTTCTATTTGTTCAGCCTCTAGCTTCCCTTTTGTTGATCTTGTGCTTCTTAACTTTTTCTGTGGTGACTTCAGTTGACTTAAATCATTTAATAATACTGCATGTCCTTGGCTGCGGGTAACTCGCTCCCCAGTTTTTCTCGGTGTCGGCTTATTTTTACTTTCTGGAGCTTGTTTTTTTACATATATCGTCGGTGTTACCCACTCATTTTTTTAAAATACACCGGTTTTCTCTAATCTGTCCAATTCTTTATCTATCTGTTCAATTGAAGCAAACAGCACATTCCTTTTCTTTCTGAATACCGCCTGAGCGTCTTCATTTGGCTGGAATTTTGTCTCGATCTTGGTACACGTTCCTAAACCTGGAGAAAAAACAGTAGGAAATGTTTCCTTAAGTTTCTTTACTAATTTCTGGGCTTCGTAGTTTAAATTTCCTACCTTGTAACAGAAAGAATTTATCGGTAGATCCCATAATTGGAATTCTGTTATCCAATTCGTACCAAGTAAGTTCGTAGTATTTTCTATGAAAAATAGTTTAGCTTTTCACGTTTTTTTATTTAACGTGAGGTTTGTAACAATTTCGTTAATAAAATGTATTTTTCTCCCGTCACTGACCTCGCGATTTTATTTGTCTTCATTAAAGTTGGTTTCCCCAACTTCTTCCACGTATGCAAATTTATGATAGATAGGTTGGAACCAGTGTCGAGTTGCATTTTTATTTTTTTATTACTTATTTCGATGGTAACAAATTTTCTCGTTATTCCATCGTTCACCTCGTCGGACTTTAATTTTCTTATTTTATTGTCTTTATTTTTTGACCTGCAGTGCGAGCTTTTATGACCCACTCTTTTACAGTTGAAACATTTTTATTCCTAAAATTGCAATATCTGTACCAGTGAAGTTCACCGCAAGCAAAACATGGCTTCAGGAGTTTTTGTATTTTTTTTTTTTTGGCTGGTATTTCACTTTTTTTTTGATAATCCGCAATTTTAGAATTCTTTTTGGTAGACTGACTTTCTTTTTTGTAGCGTATTTTCCTTACATACGAAACGCCCGACTGTTCTATCGTTTTCGAATCTTTCTTTACGCTAACATATCTTGTGCAGTCTTCTGCCAACTTCTGTAACGTAATCCTTGGTTCGTTTTCCAATTTTGACAGTACTAATTTTCTCAACTCTGCGTCTCTTTCCGATACCAGCCCCTGAACAAACACTAAGCACTTACAATTTTCAGCGCTTAACTCTGCCAGCTTGAATTCTTCACAATGCTTATTCACATTGGCTCCGTACGTTATATAGTCTTGTTCGTCATCTTTCATCAGATTCAAACATTTCTACCTCTTGTGAAACAAGGATGTCTTTTTACTAAATAATTCACTTAATATATTTACCGCCTCAGTAAATGTCAACTCGCTAGTTTTTTCGGTAAAATGTAGTTTACCAATTTGTTATGCTCAGCAGTTTCTAACTTGCTTAAAAGAAGCCTAATTTTCTTTCCTTCAGACCACAAGTGGCAGTCCTCGTTATACACATCCGTATATTTTTTATAATACTCCTCAAAAGTTATCTCTTCATCTGGACTGTACGTGAATATTTCAATTGAATTCCATATTGTATTCTCTGGGAAAGAATCATTTCGTAGATTTTTCTCTTTCCTCTTCTGAGTTATTTCCAGAATTTTGTTTTGAAACTCTCTATGCATCTGTTCCATTTTTTGTTGAAATTGCATCTGTCTATTAAAAGTTTCCTCCTGTAGCTGCATCTGGAATGTTTTTTGTTGCTCTGATATTGTCATCTGTTGTTCCGACTGGAACTTAAAGAATTCCCGGAATATATTTTTGCATTCCTCCATCTTTGCAAAAAATTTACACAATGCCTAAATACTGTAGAGGGGGGTCCAACGAATTTGCAATTCGTGACCATTTTGAGAAAATTGTATTATCGAGAAAAAAATTTCTTTTCTCAGTTGAGAATACAACTGATTTTTCGTTACTAAATTGATGTCTTGTCTTTCGAAAAACTTTGCCAAGTTTTTTTTTTTTTTTTTTAAGTGTGAATCCGACATTTTGTCGCCGAAATTATTGTGATGAGCAAGTTTTCTTTTTCCTCCGTATGAGTACGAATTTCGTCACCGAATAATGTTGTGGCGAGCGAATTTTTGTTTTCTTCCACCGAATGAATTCGAATCCCTCGTCGCCAAATTTGTTATGGCGGGTGGATTTTTTTTCCTCCGTATGAGTACAAATTCTTCGTCGCCAAATTTGTTGTGGCAGGTGAATTTTTTTTTCTCCGTATGAGTTCGAATCCGCGTCGCCAAATTTGTTATGGAGTGATTTCACAATGGAGGCTTGTATTTGTACTAAGACGGTCCTAAAATAGGTTCGCCGTACAAAACGTTAGGAACTTCATATAATAGGTATGACACAGAGTAATCTAGTTGTGGTAGCTCATACTTTAGTATCAGACTAACGGTCGTCCGACATTGACTGAGTGACCGACCCCCTGAGCGACTCTTACTACTCCTACTTATTATAGGTGGGAGAGTATATTAACTATACAATAGGTGTGTTCCACTATAACACGTGGATATGACGATGAACTACATCCGCGTCCTGGGTAAGACGATAAATTCCGTCTAACAGAAAGGCCTCTAAGGGTCCTGTGTATGATGATAAACTATATCCGCGTCCTGGGTAAGACGATAAATTGCGTCCGACAGCAAGGTCTCTGGGCGGGAGGTTTTAAGGAGCGTGAAAATGCCTCTTAGTTGCTGGTGTTGCCGGATCCACCCTAGCTCGGGGTGGCGACACCTGTTGGGTTCCTAGGTGTAGAAAAGTGGTAGACCACCCCCATCCCGAACTGGGGTCGGGGCACTATGAAAGTGTAAAGTAGCTTTTTTGTAAAAAATGAATTTTTGAAGGAAAAATTATTACCAGTAATAAAAATTTTGTCGCCATTAAATAACCCATTGAGGGTGATATGTCGTAAAACAAACCAAACGAAACCAGCAATAAATCATCCAGTATTCATAGTATGGTAAGTGTTACTGTCGGGTGAAATTTATAAAAGATTTTTATTAAAAACTTAGTCTTATTGGGATAGCGAAAGATGCCTTTCAAAAGCTGATCAAAGTATTAAGGAACAGAAAAATATCGTTAGAATAAAAGAAAAGAGTACTGAACTATTATGTGATATCCTATATGGCAGCGAACAGTGAAAAATATTCTCAAAGATGAAGCAGACAGCTGCAGCAGCAGAATTATGGTTCTACAGAAGGATGATGAGGATTCCATGGACCGAATATGTGAGCAACGACAAAATTTTAGAGAAAATGTAAGCATAAAAGGAAACTTATACTTAGCATCAGGAAGAGACAGCGGATATTTCTATGGCATACAATGAGGAAAGAAGGCTTGGAAAAATTGACACTCAAAAGGTGTATTGAAGGCAAGGGAGACGGAGGAAGTCAGTACATAACATACTTAGTGCATTTGCGTAAATGGATGGCAGAACAAGGTTTAGGAGAGATAACAATAAGATAGAATTTATTAAGAGATACAAAGAACAGGAAATTGTGGAGAGCCATGATCAACTACGCCCTGAAAGGACACGGCACAGAAGAAGAAGAAGAAGAAGAAGAAGAATTGTGTTTCCTCGCAGGAATTCTTACTAAAAGAACAGTTTTAACCGCTTCTAACGCATCGAAACATCATGTAGATAATTGTAAACTGACTGATATCGTATTTCAAAGAATTTTCAAAGATGTTTTCTTTACAATGTCTTTAAATGCGAATCATCAGCTACTTAGCACGATGAAGAGAAAATAAGAAAAGGAAAGAGGGAGAGAGGCGAATTAGCAACATACATACATATTTATACGCCTCATTTAACAGTATAAAAGACGCAAAGGCACTCTAGATACACCCATGTTTCAACAGGGCATATTCAAGAAAAGTGTTTTGATGCGTTGCAGCATATGATGTTTTTTTTTGTTTTTTTTTTTAAAAAAATGCTATCAGTAAATTATAAAACATTACAAAAACACTTTGGCCATATCAAAAACATTACTGTATAAGGGACTTATATATATTCATTCTTATTTTTTCTGGGACTCTGGGAATGATCTTGAAGAATAATCTTTTGTAGTATATTTTGCTTCTTAGTAATTCTGGTCATCCTGTGAAATTTGTTATTGAAATTTCGGATTGGCTCCTCCTTTGGGATGGAAT
>OZ010598.1:18447936-18485436 GCA_963932145.1 Acanthosepion lycidas
GTAGAACAAGAGTTATGACCGCCATTGTCATATTGTCCCGTTCGCGGCCAGAGAAATGATAACGGCGATTAAAAGGGAAAGAGAAGAGATATTTTTTTTTTTTTAGTTAAGCAAGATATTTTTTTCTTCCTGAAACAAAGCCGCGGATTCGTCCACACTCGACTAAGACATCATTGGTCGAGTGGTGATCACGTGACGCACGAGGGAGGCTGTTGCAGCCCATCTGGAGGATGAGTAAGAGAGGTTGCTACGAAGATGTAGGGAGGGCAGTTCACGCCCCTCTGAAGTATGATGAGAAGGTGGGAGTGAGGAAAGGTTCCCAAAAATGGAAAAAGGTGGAAATTCCTAACCAGTGAGGTGGATATGTATTTAGAATTATCGAGGAACCCCCCGGCGCCGACAAACTCACCCCGGTTTTGGTCGGCGCCCATATAAACGAAGCCACAACGAGCGGAATTGAGTTCCAGCAGTTCCCAGAGTCAGTCTCCAGTTGAAGCAAGGCTTGCAGACAGCTGACCAAGATTCACGCACATTCTGGACCTCTCTTCAACCCCAAAACAATTATTTTGAAGAGCGGCTTAGATACAGATCACCGAAATAAGTTTTTTTTTTTTACTTTCGTCCAAAGACCCACCGAAACACCAATTTCTTAGAGAGCAGACAACTTGAAGTGTTAAAACTTGCCTAGCGGAAAACGACGTGTCACAATCCATAGAACGGGTCGGGAGATAGATGCAGTCCTATGTATCGAACAACTAGACATAAAGTTTGTTACCTTTTTCTTTGATACTTTGAACTTTTGAGTTTTCATTTTATTGTCTTTTATGCATATTTGTGTGGTATCACCCCCGTTGAACTCGGTTTGCAGTTCGGCCCCTACCACTGTTTGATCTCGTCTGCCTAAGATCAATTCACAACGTGAGTAGGCGGACTGGGGGATCAGTGCAGTTACCTTGGTAACCAGGCGTTGGAAGCGAGTTGGGAACGACGAGGCTGATATCAAATTTAACCAGATTCCCACCCGAATCACCAAAAGGTTAGAACGTCACATTTGGAACAGCGACACCCGAACGGAGCAGCTAGGAGCGAACGGCTGGCGCCGCTGCGAGGACGTCACAATTAGTGCTGTTTAGGGACGTCACAGTTGGTGCCGTGGTAGACTAGGATAGAACGTCACGGTTGGCGCTGCGACCAGGGAACGACGTCACACAAGTTCTCAATGGTTTCTGTGTATGACTCTGGTTTAGAACTGGTTGATCACCTTTCCTATATTCCAGATTTAACTGTGATCTGTTTTCCAACATGAGAAAACAAACGCTTGGCTGGAACGCAGTATCGAAGTGATGATGAATTTTATGACCAAAAGGATAAAATCTTCTTCACCAATGGAATCTAAATACTGCAACATCGATTGAAGAAGTGTAAGGTCCTTGCTTTTTTGAATTTCATTGATTTTCATTTGTATTCCTTATAATTTCTCTTTGCTCGCTTCTTTATATTCTTCCTTTCTTCCTTCCTTTCGTCTTTCTTTCCTTTCTTCCGTCTTTCTTTCTTTCCTTCCTTCCTTCCTTCCTTCCTTCCTTCCTTCCTTCCGTCCGTCACTCCTTCCTTCCTTCCTACTTTCATTCCTTTCTACTTTTCTTCCTACCTTCCTTCATTTTTCCATCATTCAATTTTTCCTTCCTTCTTTCCTTCCTTCCTTTCTTCTCTATCATCCTTCAAACCTTTCTTTCTTGACTTATCCTTTCTTCTATGTCACCCACCAATTTTCCTTCCTACCTTTCTTTCTTTCCTTCTTTCCTTCTATCTTTCTTTCTATCTTTCTTTCTTTCTTTCTGCAGCGTCACCTATCAATTATTTTGTTTCGTTTGTATTCCCTTTATCAAGACTGTTTTCATTTTATTTAATTTACTGCTTTCTTTCTTTCTTTCTTTCTTTTTTTATATCTATCTTTCTTCTTTCTTTTTCTTTCCTTCTCTGTCAGCCAACACATTTTTCTTTCTTTCTTTTTCTTTATTGTCATTTCTCTCTTTCTTTGTCTTTTTTCTCTACCTACAGATCAATTTTCTTTCTTTCTTTATTTTTTATCTTTCTTTCTTTCTTTCTTTCTTTCTTTCTTTCGTTTTATAATTTCATCTCGTTTCACGTTCTTTTTTATTTCATTGAGGACCGGTATATCATTTTTTTTTTTTTTTTTCATAATTCATTCACTTTCAACTTTATCTCATTAATTTCATCAATTTTCTATCTTCCCTTAATTTCACCTTTTTTTTTTTTCTTTATTTCATTCTTCCTTTCTTTTCTACGCCTTTATCTTTCTGTCCAAATTTAGTCCACCCTCCCTTGAATAACTTTTCTTCTCTCTCGATCCTTTCTTCCTTTCTTCCTCTTTCCCTTCGCTTTGTTCAATCAGTGCAATTTGACACATCTCCAACCACGTTTCACTCTTATCTACCCCAGCCAGAACCTTTAAAAGATTTTTTTTTCCATTTTCTCATTTTTCACCTTCTTTTATTTGGTTAATTCTTATCTGATCAATTTATAATAATGTTAGGAGAGAAACATCGACTATGTCTTATTGAAATATTACGATAATTTTTTTTCTCCTTGCTTTCTTTGTTTGTGAATCAAACTCGCTAATGAGACACACTGCGCCTTTAAAACATCGCAAACACATAAAACTCTAGATAGACAAACATGCAAACAATTGCACAAAGTTGATTATAACTGAATATAATAAAGTTTCGCAGATCTTTTGCATCAAAAAGTGACAGAACAAAATCCAGAACTCACGACTAGAAAACAATGCGAGGAAGAAACAAGCAAAAACCTGAAGTATCTGCAAGTAGGTCTCAGAGGTTAGAAAATGGGGCAGCTCAGAACTGATCGAAATATAATTTTATTTATTGAAAAGAAAAACGTGGCTTGAAGACAAAAAAAAACAATTACCTAATAATGTATGTATGCGAGAATATGCAATGATAGAATGATCTTACGTGTTTGCTTTCCCTTGTCTCTCTTCCCCTCTATTAGACTTTTATGTACCGTGTCCCTTCAGGGCGTAGGAGATCATGGCTCTCCACTTCCTCCCTATCCCTTGTAGCTCTCAATAAGTTTCGTCTCTCTTCCACCTTCCCCAGACCGCGTTCTGTCCTCCACTTGCTTAAGCCCGCTAGGTATGTCTTGCGTTATTTTCCCTTGTCTCTCTTTACTTCTATTCGACCTTCACGTGCCGTGTCCCTTCAGGACGTAGGTGATCATGGCTCTCCACTTCCTCCCTATCCCTTGTAGCTCATTTTCGTCCCTCTGCCACCTCCCCGACCACGTTCTGTCCTCCACTTGCTCAAGCCCACCACGTAAGTCATGCGTTGTTTTCCCTTGTCCCTCTTTCCCTGTATTAGACTTTTTGTGCCGTGTCCCTTCAGGACGTAGATGATCATGGCTCTCCACTTCTCTCTATCCCTTGTAGCTCTCAATAAGTTTCGTCCCTCTGCCACCTTCCTCGGACTGCGTTCTGTTACCCACTTGCTTAAGCCCGCTAGGTATGGCATTCGTTGCTTTCCATTGATTCTCTTTCCCTCTATCCGCCCTGTGAGTATCAGATTCTTAAAGCCTTCCTTTCTCATTACGTGTCCCAGAAATTCCAGCTGCTTCTTCCTGATGTTAAGTATAAGCTTTCTCTTTGTTTACATCGTCTCCAAGTCCTCATCGTTTCTCACACGATCGGTCAATGATATCCTTAGCATCATTCTGTAGAACCATATCTCCGTTGCCTCGAGTCTCTTCTTCATCTTTAAGGATACTGTCCAACATTCTCTGCCGTAAAGGAGACTAGATGTCACGTAGCTGTTCACTACTCTTTTCTTTGTTGCCAATGAAATTCTCCTGTCTCGTAATACTCTGTCTAACTTCTGGAATTCGTCTTTGGCTATCCAAATGTCTCTTCGGATCTTACGTCTTTGTAGATTGGAGCTATCATATAATATTGTCGTCAAAAAATTGTTGGTTTGAGATTATTTTTTACCGTATATGAACCTCAATGGCTTATTTAATGCATGCAAGATTTTTAGGATAGGTTCATATGAATAAAATATGTATTCTTTGGAAGAAATCAGTTTGTAGATCAGGGTTTGGGTTTATTTTGTTTTACGGCATATCAACCTCAATGGGTTATTTAATGCCGGCAAGATTTTTAGGAGAGGTTCTTATGAATAGAATTTGTAAGAAATTAGTTTGTAGATCAGATTTCATTGCCGTGTTGTTTTTGATTGTTTTAATTTTTTTTCCATAGTTAAATATATTCCTGTTTTGTTTTTTTTAAATGTATTGCTGTTATTTTACTATAAAACATTATTATACGTTCATAATATTTTGAACTCAGTTCGAATGGGGGAAACTATTTGTCCATAGATAGGACACTAACAGGCGCTACCACTCCGGGTTCAGTGGACCTGGGAACAACGGCAATTAAGATGTGTTTCCACGCTCCTCAAAACATCCCGATCAGAGGCCTTGCTACCGCATGTAGTTTATCGTCATACCCAAAATAGTACCTTTGATGGTCTTCTCTTTCTATGTGCAGTGTCCATTCAGGACGCGAGAGATCTTGGCTCTCTGCATCTTCCCGTCACCCATTCTCACAATTTTGTCACGCAGTTCGCTGGCCACCCTCGATCCCTTTTGTCTTTGATATCTCCTGTGAGTATCAAATTCTCTAGAACCTATTTCCTCATCAAAAAATGTCAGCCTTCTGACTCTAAATATAATTATGCTTTTAATTTTTCTTAACACTACTTCGTTACTTACGCGTACCGTTCATTGTATTCTCAGCATCCTTCTGTATATCCACATTTCTGTTAACTCTAATCCCCTCTTCCTCTATCAGGAACTTGTCTACCTGCGAAGTAGTAGGATTGATATAACATAGCAGTTCAGCACACTTTTCTTTGTGTCTAATGAAATTTTCTTCTTTCTTATTACTTTGCTTAGTTTTTGTAAAACATCTTTTACTATTCCAATGCATACTCAGATTTCGGTGTCACATTCTCCATTCTCTTTTAACACGTTTACCAGATATTTAAACATCTTTATTTAGTTGCTTCTGTTATTTCAAGTTAGTAGTTCGCATCTTGGTCCCTTTCTCTTGCTGGTAACCATTTGTTAATACTAATAGTAAAGTTAGTATAACCCGGTTTGTTCTGTACCCCAGAGTATGAAGTAGTCTAGCCCCAGTAATACATCCGGGTATATTCTAGGACGAGTCGAATGTGGGCTACTGAAAAAGCTATCAATTATTCCTCTGGCGACCATTTTTAATATTTAGAAAGTTAAGCAGGTGTAATTTACATAAAATTGCGGCCAGGATCATATCTTTAAATTTTCGGTACCTATTGATATTTATTAAGTGTAAGAGGAAAAATAAAAACAAAATGGAGGAGACACTGCTAGGATTAGGCAGGTTGCAAGGGTTTAATAAAACGTCCCGTCAGCCCCTGTTGCAATTTTTCATAGTAGAACACAGATTTTTTTTTTTATATTTGCGAATGCAAGCATTTTACTTGGTTTGTGGGACAAATGTGGTCTAATGGTTCCCACATTTGTCTCGCTATAGCGTTTACGGCTGAGTAGTGAGTTCAATCCTCACTGGGTGCCCCATACCCTCGCCCTTGTGCCACATCTAATCTACGCTTGGAAAATCACCAGATAGAACTGAACATTTGACACCTCGGACATGGTGTTATTGTTAGCAAGCTTGTCTCGCTAGATCAATTAAGACTGAATAGTGAGTTCAATCCTAACTGGGTGCTCTATATTTTCGGCCTTGTGCCACATCTAAGTTACTTGATCCGGGAATGGGTAAATATTAGTTGTTTATATTTCAGTCTATAAAAAGTTTTATTTGGGGTACCACGAGGCGGTATAATCGTTAGCAAGCTGGTCTCACTAATACAATTACGATTGAGTTGTGAGTTCGATCTTCACTGGATGTCAACTAATTTCGACATTGTGGCCCGTCTAAGCTGCGTTTGGAAAGTCACTATAAAAATCTACTCATTCCAAGGATGTGTCAATATTGATTGTCTGTCGCTTTCTATCCAGAATTGTTTGTTTTTTTTTTTACGAGTTACCAACAGTCTGTGTGTTATTTAAAGTGGAAACATATTGGGAATTTTTTGGCGAGCGAATAATTCACTTCTAAAATTTTTGGGTGATAACAATGTTTTCTCCAAATATAAGTCGTACTATTTAACTGGTGGGAGAAGAAATCGATTCATAAATTTGCCAATGATATTTGAGGGTAAATCAATATAATGAACTCGACTTGGATTCGAACTCGTTTCTCTTATTTCTCTTGGGGGGGGGGGGTGAGAGTGTCTATTACCGTACCCGCATATTAAGGCTACTGCCAAATATAAGTGGTCTAAAAACTCTACGAATGCATGGAATACGTTATAGTGGATACAATTTTTCTGTGTGCCTTTCTTTAATTGCAATCAAATCGAACGCTATTCAGTGGGAAAAATTGGATGACGTCCTCCCGCTGCCAAATGTTGGAGACAGGGAAATATGAAGCAAACTAAATTGTACAAAATAAGACATTCTTTATCTTTCGTTTCTCCATCAAGTTTCTTGGGTTTCCATTTTTTTTTTTTTTTTTGCCTTTTATAGCATTTTCCTCTTGTTTGACTTTCGTTATCATATCGAGACAAGGAATGGAAAGAAAATAAAACGTAGCAATGAAGAGACAGTGAATAAGGGAATGTAATCAAACGAGGAATAATTAAAAGAAAGAAAACAGAGGCTATTAAGGAGAAGAAACAGGAAACTCGGGACAATGATTAGGTGAGAAATAACAATTAATAGGACTTGGTAAGGAGGAAAGAGAGAAAGAAATATTTCAAAAGAAAGAAAGAAAGAAAGAAAGATGAAAAGATAGAGAAAGAAAAAATTGAGATCGCTGAGTAAGAAAGAAAGAAAGAAAGAAAGAAAGAAAGAAAGAAAGAAAGGATGCGATCGAAAAATAAAGAAAGAAGGAAATGAGAATATCAAGAAAGTGAGAATTCGATCGACAAAAGAAACAAAGAAAATAGAAATAAAGATAAAAGGAAACGAGAGTACTAGGAAAGAGGGAAAAACAGGCAAGAAAGAAAGAAATGAGAAGATCGAGAAAGAAAGAAATGGGACCGCTAAGAAAGAAAGAAAAAAAGAAAGAAAGAAAGAAAGAAGTAAGCAAGTAAGAAAAAAAGAGGATTGAGAAAGAAATAAAGAAAGAAATGAGAACACTGGGAAAGAAAGAAAGAAAGAAAGAAAGAAAGAAAGAAAGAAAGAATGAATGAAAGAAAGAAAGAAAGAAAGAAAGAAAGAAAGAAAGAAAGAAAAAAGGAAAGAAGCACGCAAGCAAGAAACAAAGAAAGAAAGAAAGTAGGGAATCGAGAAAAAAAAATGAGAGGACTGCGAAAGAAAGAAAGAAAAAGAAAGAAGAAAACAAACAAACAAACAAACAAATAGAAAAAAAGAAAAAAAGAAAGAAAGAAGAGAGAAAGAAAGAAAGAAAGAAGCAAGGAAGAAGAGGCTCTAGAAATAACAAAAAATGAGAAGACTGAGAAGGAAGAGTGGAAGGAAGAACAGAAGGAAAGAAAGAAAGAAGGAAACATTAAAAATCTTAGGAAACAAACGATATTCATACAAGAAATAAACAAAGGAAATAAACGAAATTTTCACAATAAAAATAGAAACTCTACTCATCTCTCTGAATTCGAAATCTTAATTGAAAGAGAAGTTGTGAGATAGCGAGAAAGAGGAAGAAAGATAATCTGATTTTAACGTAACAGACAAATGGACGACATTAAGTAATATTTCCTGATAACAAAATACAATTTTCCAATATAATTAGCGCCTGCAATATGGCTATGATCAATTCCTTGGTTTCAACGGCCAGCTTCTTGAAGAGACCTGCTCGTCGCTTCGAGCCTGCACTCTTTGTTTAACACAGTCTGATAATTCTACCAAATCCATTACACAATACATGCACTTTAGATTAACAACACTTCGTGCAGTGACACCACCTGAAGCGTTAGGGCAAAACTCCGAAATCCTGCAATTTTGACAATTTCTTCGTTTGTGGGGCTGATTTGTTCAGCCGTTGACATGGATAATCAATTCAATTTACCAATTTCCTTTACTTGATATGTAGGTTAAAAGAAATTTGCTGAGACGTAGACAAAAGTAACCACTTCACTAATTTACTTGGTACATGGGACAATACTCCTACTGTTCAGTCGTAGACACGGATAATATGCCTATTCATTCGTAGACATGGATAAGTGTTTTAATATCTAATATATTACAGATATATAATTGCTGATAGCCACTGAAGAGTGGACGGATGCCTACGAAAATCCGGACTCTGGAGTTGGGATACTAAAGGTAACTTCAATCAGCAATCTCTCTTTTACATATATATATATATATATATATATATATATATATATATATATATATATATATATATATATATAAAAGTGAACATAGATGTCAACACTTAGAGGCGACAGTCTGTTTCATGCTATATGCAATCGTCAGGCCACATGTGCTGTTATTTTTCTCGGCTATTTATATATATACGGGTCAGTGGTGCATTGTGGGAAGTCTATTATGGCGGTTGTTTTACCGGAAGTCGTTTATTTATTTATTTGGGTTAAATTATTTTCCTTGTTTTTATTTTGTGTTTCTTATTTTATTTTATTTTTTTTTAATCGATGTTTTTATTAACGTAGTAAAAATTTGTTTATGTCACTTATTTAATAGTTTTGTTTTGGTTTGAGAATTTAATTAAAGCTATTTATTCGATTTTGGGGTTGATTGTTGTAGTTTGTTCTAACTATTATTTGGCATAATAATTCCAGTCAAATTCATTACATTCACTTACGTGATAATACCCTTGGAAAAGGTATGAATCCACTGATCATTTAAGCATTCCATGTCACATCCCAAATGAATCTACTAATAGAATACAACAATCTTGCATTCCCTCTTGAAGAAAATGTACTGAGGATGATGGCAAGTTATACCGAAAACATAGGTATTCATGGTTGGGATAAGAATGATTTTGAAAAGAAAATAAATATCTTTTACCAAGTATTCTAAAAATAGGACTTCAGATAAATCTTTCCAAAATGGAAAACTATGATCTGGAATTGAAATGAAAGCGGTCGTCACACTTAACATGAATCCATGATAAAAATTCAAAATGTGAAATTAGTAAATACTAAACACTTTAAATACCTCAATATATGGATAAGTCTTAACAAATTTAGTATAGGATAGGTTGTGCTAGAGATGGTTTTGCCAAACACTGCAAATTGCTACAAGCATCATCCCGAAAACGTGAGTTGTTTTCTTAAATACCCTGATTAGAAGGAGACTTTCATATGGATGTCATTCATGGTACCAAACCCATTGAGAAATATTTAACTGACAACTGCTTTTTAGGATCAATAATCAGTGGAGTAATGGATAACAATTGCGGAATCGGAGAGCCGAGTTCGAATTCCAGTCAAATTCATTACATTCGCTTACGTGCTAATACCCTTGGGAAAGGTATGAATCCTCCTCTTCTCTGCAGGTAAAGAATCAGCCTCGTCAGTCATGTACCAAAAGATACATGATCGTCTAAGCGTGTATCTTGTAGGGCACATAACTGACTGAATTAAAAATGGCTTTGAATGAGTGAAGTCCAGACTTCTTTGAACCTTATCAGCTGGTGCTACAGCATTACAAAAAGGAACTGTACCAAATAACAGAAACCATATCAATTGAAGACTTTCAACAGCAGCAACAACTAAAATGGATATCAAATGAAACTGGAAGAGAAAATAACAATATAATCATGATTGTGATATTCAGTGCCACTTCAAATAAAGAGTTAAGAAGTAATTTTCCCATCAATACTGAAAAGAATGATAATAATTACTGGATTTGAAAAACCTGTTTTCCTGAAAAATTGTTTTAAAAGTAAGATTTTGTAAATCTGAACTGACTGCTTATAAAGAAATGGCTAATATTACCATTACCATTGTTGATCAGGAAAATTTAAGACAGCTTGGAAATTTTCACTATACTTTTCGCTATATTCAACACATGTCGCACCTTCAGGATGTGATTTCATTTGGACCTTACAGTTTTCTTTTCATGAAAATAATTTGAATTCCTTGTAAAAATGCAAAAGGCTTATAGAACATTTCTTTGCTGTCAAAGTTTAAATGCTCCAAGAGGATAAAATTCTGAAAGAGAAAGTATGAAATGTTCCATTTTCTGTTGTTCAAATAACATTATCATATCTTCATTAGCTGAAACACATGAGACCATTTTAAGAATACCTAGCATGAAAAAGATATACGGGGCAATGATCCTGAATTGAAAAAAATTGATACAAGAAACAGAAGAGGAAAAATGGAAGAAGAAATACTAAATGATTAACAAAGAAAAAAAAATGAGTTAACTCTTCAAGAAACAATATCTTCAGAAAACTGGAAATTAAATTAATGAAGTCAAGCAGTAGAGACAGTGTTAAAATGTGGAGAAAAGCGAAAAATCACAACATCATAGAATCAAAACAACCACAGAAGAAATGTCCCAGTCTCAAAAAACACTTTGAATCACATTTTAACCCTGACCATACTAAACTAAAGATACCTGCAGAAATAGAACATATAACAATATGCATAAAATCATTACAAAGTCTTTCTCTAAACATAAAAAATAACGAACCTACTGATGAGGAAAATAAGAAAGCTATTAAAAGGCTGAGAAATAAAAAAAAACATCACCTGACATGAAGTTTCGAAAATAACTTTCTCCCTGAGGTCTGTGGTATTTGGTGGCATAAATCACATATGTGTTCAATTAAGATAAGATCCACATGCGTCCCCATTTCAGATATAGCAGAATATAAATGTTCATGTCTGTCAGCTTGAAATGGTTGACAACACAGACTTGTAGATCGTCAACACTTTAGAGAAACCAACTCTCTTCACCCTGTAATTGCGTCTTTTTACATTCCCCCCCAAAGCCACTAAGCCACTAAGATGCAGAGTGAACGAATTTTAGAAAAAAAAATAAAACAATAAAAAGAAGATCAAGTAGATAGAAGTTGACGATTGACATTGCAATTAAATTTTTGAAGATCAATGTTGACTACAAAGCAAAGAAATAGAGTTCCACAAGTGAGAAGTGTGAGAGAAGAAACTGTTAGCATAGAACTTACGGTTATATCTATCAATTTCAACTGTAAAATGAGACCGAGCTACCAGAATTATGAAGACAGAACATAACAGTTGAAAGTTTTTACTGTCAAAGTTGACTGGAAAGCAAAAAGATAGAAGAGAGTTCCACAAGTGAGAAGTGTGAGAGAAGGAACTGTTAGCATAGAACTTACAGTTACGTCTTATTTAAGCTCAGCCAAGCGTATCTTTTGTCATAATTTGTGTTTACAGTTTTTCTGCTTGAAACAAAATGGTTTATTTTATTTTCGGAATATTTTTACTATAGGATATACCGCATAAAACCTTATAAACAAAATTCTTAACGATGGTAATTAACAGGCACTGTGGATGACGAAATATCATGTCAGCACTTTCCTCAGTCTTCATCATTATTTGTACTGACGGTTCACACAGAGTAGTAATTGCGGACTTACAACAAGAATTCTAAATACGTTGGGCACTTCGACGTGGTGTAATGGTTAGCAAGCTTGTCTCGCTTGATCTATTACGACTGAGTAATGAGATCGATCCTCATTGGGTACTCCATACATTTAGCCTCGTGCCACAACTAATCTACGCTTACAAACTGGACACTTCGACGTGGTGTAATGGTAAACAAGCTTGTCTCGCTTGATCAGTTACGACTGACTAATGAGATCGTTCCTCACTGGGTACTCCATATATTTGGCCTTGTGTGCACAATTAATCTACGCTTACAAACTACCACCGGGCACTTTGACGTGGTGTGATGACTAGCAAACTTATCTCACTACATCAATTACGACTGAGTAGTGAGATCGATCTTCAGTCGGTGCTCCATATATTTGGCCTTGTGCCACAATTGAGTTACGCTTTGTAAACCTCACTCCTAAATCCGTTATCATTCTTCTGTCTTCTTTCAGTTAATTTCAGAAATCAAAACAAAAATCAACACGTATCTATTAATATTGATAAAATGTCCAGAAAAAAAATTCCAGATTGCACAAAAGGAACTCAAAGCAAATAACCGAAAAATCAGAATGTTATTAACCATTTATTCAATATATATCTCAGACTGTGACCTAGCTTGAGTCTGTGCCGCCCATGGCAGCCCTTGAGTTTGTCCCTTCCGGTACCAACAAAAAAAAAAATATTGAACACTCAATTTCTAAACCAAGTTCGTGGAACTTTATAATATTCTTTTCGCCTTAAATACGTACCAAACATAATTAAAGTTCATCTTGCAACAGTTAAAAAGCGAAAATGACATAGAGGGAGTAAAGGTATAAACAATTAGGAACACCTTTATTTCTGAAATGAAAATTACAAAATAACCTTGCTTGCTTTTTTTGTTCGCAAATTATTCAATGAGATCGTCAAAAACTATTTCATCTGTCAATTGTCGCTCCATAGACAGTATATAGGCCAATATGTATGCCTTGGTTTAAGTTACCCGAAATCAAATAGATCCTTCAACTGTGAATACTGTCCCGACATTAAAACCATTTTTATTTCAATACAGACTATACAGGCTTATAGTCCACAGGAGACAAAAGTTCGCCCTCTCTAGCTGCGCCACTGACCCAAGAATTGGTATTAACAGATTCTATATAGAGAGAATAGAAGCAGGAAGAAGACTGTGTTCGAATAACTAAAAAAAAACAGTTTAAAACATAAAAAGACAACAAAAGCGTGAATAGTGATAAGCACTAAATAGAATAAAATGAGGAAAAATGAATGTCTTCGTGGAGAAAAGGATAGACAGATGAAAACAATGACAGTCGAACCCGTATTGATATGGTTAGGCAGAGGGCAGATTAACAGAAAACAAGAATCTCGTGGCTTTGAAATTCTGAATAAATTCTTCAAGACCAATTATATAAAAGTGTAAATTACCAAAGCTTAGCAAAAATAGGGAAATGAAAACTTTGGAAAGCAAGAAAGTAGAAACAGAAAACCAAATCATGTGTGAATGTAACTTGCTCAAAGTGAATATAAAAGTACATATGACAGAGTAGGAACAGTCATGTACTGGGAATTATGCTACCGTCTTCGTTTTGAAAACAAACGGTATCTACACACACCTGATGGCTTCGTTGAAAATAAAAAAAGAACAGGGAATACTAGAAATTTTACAATTTATCCGACCCGGACAGCGAAGAAAACCTGATGTGATAGTCTTAATCTGATTTTACTTATTTTTTATGACTTATCAACCTTTTGTAGGTTATTTAAAGCCGAAACATATTTTTGAATTGTAACAATTTTTTTTGCTAGGGAATATTGCATTAACATTTGTTTTTTTTAGACTAACAAAGATTTTTCCCGATACAACTCCTACTATTTAACCCATAGCTTGGGAGACGAAATGGATTCATGTATTTCCCAAGGGTATTTTCTCATAAGGAAACTGACTCGAATTCGGATTCGGTCAAGCAAATTCTCATGCTGAACTGTTATCCGTTACACCGTCCGCACTTCCACGTGATAGTCCTAAAATTATCCTGTTTGATAGTAAACATGGCTGTTCCAGTTTGAGGATTACGCGAAAAATTTGTAGATTACTAGGATTCAATTTCTAGAATAAACCACCAGACATCTGCTCAGAACAATCGAAAAAAATATCTCTATCTATAAAAGGCAGGATGTGTGCGCGTGTGTGTGTGTGTGTGTGTGTGTGTGTGTGTGTGTGTGTGTGTGTGTGTGTGTGTGTGTGCGTAACGAATGCACGGGCGCAATTTTCGACGGATTTGCACCAAAATTTACATGCACATGCTCCAAGTTAGTGGGAAGGCCAAGACCGACTTTGCATTTCCCAACTCCCATCAATAGTGGAAATAATCGATTTTTTCATGCTTCTACGGCAGTTTTCATGTATTTTGCGACCATTTTCTACGAATAGGCAGGAAGATTCTATTGGCCAGCGGGAGAGCCAATAGCTGACTGACACGAATGTTAACTAGCATGCTAGCATGCAAAACAATCGATAGCTGCATTCGTCATATGGAAAAAATTTAAATCTGCATGGCACTTTACTCCAATTGGTTCATTCGCTGATTCCGCAGAACTGGGTTGGATGTGAAGAAGTATTTGTTGTTAACATTCTTTTTTCATTCGGTTTTTCCAGTTACGAGTCCTTATTTTAAAACTGATCGTTTTTTTGTTCGTTTTGTTTAGTTCTATTTTCGTAACAGATTTAATGTTTAGTATAGAGCTTAGAAAAAATTCACAATGTGAGATAGGCAAGAAGTAAGGCATGTAGCAACATCAGCATGGCAAAGGGCACTCCTTTAAAGGCAAGGAAGGGAAAAAATATTTTCAGTCAAGTGATAGCGATTGCTGTACGAGTCGTACGATTTTTGAATCAAGCACGGGCAACGCCGGGCCATGCTGCTAGTATTATTATAAGAATAATCCATTTCCAGGCCAGCTACTAATAAAGTTGGTTCACTGTGTTGTGCTAGACATTTTTTTCTCTCTAGAATCTATCTTGCATATCTATAAGTCATTTGTAAAATATTGCTACCAAATATGGTCCGGTGCTCCTGCTATATATCCAGAGATCTTTAGTAAAATTCAAAGAAGAACCGGCAATATCAATGGTCCTGATCTGGCATCTCGGCTTCATTCTTCAGGTCTCATCGATATAAAGTTGAGCTGGCTAGATGTAACTGTAAATTCTATGCTAGAACTTTATTTTCTCGCACTTCTTGCTATTGAGAATCCCTTCCGACTCTATGCGTTGTTAATCCTCCAAAATTTAAACGCAATGTCAATCGCTATCTACTGTCCTCCTGATTAATTTTTCTTCTGTGATCTCTCCTTCGTGGATTTTCTGTTTTGTAATTCTTTGTATCCTATATCTTTTCTGTGTATTTTAGCTTAATCAATCGACTACAGTTACCACTGTGTATTGTAAGTCCCCAAAATAGAACTTACTAACTCATCGTAAAATGTGGTGACTCTCTATCAAGTCTTTGGCCCGCCCTCTAGCGACAGTAATATTCGAAGTTTCAAGGAAGATCACTAAGCAATAATAATAATAAACGATATGCGAACTGTAAGAGAAATGACAAAAATATCTGTCTCATGAAGATGACAGTCGTACACATCATTATAAGAGCACTTGTATCAGTGCGAAGAGTTTGGAAAAATTTGAAATCAATGAAAGAATAATTAAAATCAGTCATAACAATTAGACAACTTGCTGTCAATTGATCTCCCTTGACAGCCAGGAGACAAGACCAGATATGAATTGGTGTATACGCACAAGGGTTTTAAAGGCCCTGTTAGTTCAGAATATAGGCGATCATGGCCCTCCAAATATTCTTTGCCGTTATTATCAGTAAACTGCCACGATTTCGTGGGTACAATAATGGATTTATTTCGTGGTTTTGAATTCAGAGCATTGCTTCTCCTAGACTAACAGCCAGCCTAGGCTAGATAATTTAATCTCCTATGATATATAATTGAGACGAAGAGAGAGAGAAAGGAAAAATATAATATGGATTTAAAACATTTTTTGAATGCCATGTCCCTTCGGAACATAGGTGATTACGGCTCTCCACGATTTCCGTTTCTTTATTATATGTGAATTGACATATCTTCTTGAGAAAGATAGCGGGGTGTCCTATTGCTTTATCCACAGTTTTCAGAGTTACCTTTCTTCTAAACTCTAAACTATTTAACCCATAGTTAAAGAGAGAAGATATATATGCATGCCTTTCCTGAGAGGATTAGGGCAAAAGCGAACGCAACAGGCAAGGCTAAGATTTGAACACTGCTCTCTGATTCCAATCACTGTTCAAAACCTTATTTTGTTTACTTTTCTGTTTTTGATAATTGTTGTAACCTAGAAAGGTTTACTGAATGAGGAATAACCAAAACAAAAGTTTGAAATGAAATGGTAATCTTTATAGCATCAACAAAATACAATACTCGCCAGCGGCATGAAGTAGGTAAACCACTGCTAGTGGTGAACTACTTAGACACCATATTGCCCCCACTTACAATAGTGTCCAACGTATTCATGAGGATTGTGACATACCCATTAGTGTTTATAGGTACTGTATATAAAAGAAAGAAAGAAAGTGTAATCTAGAAAAGGTTACTGAATGATGGATAGCCAAAACGGAGGTTGGAAATGAAATGGTAATCTTTATAACATCAACAAAATACAATACTCGCCGCGGTGTGAAGTAGGTAAACCACTGCAAGTGGTGGACTACTTAGACACCATATTACCCCAGCTTACAAAATTGTCGAACTTATTTATGAGGACTGGGACATACCCATTAGTGTTCATAAGTACGGTATATAACAATAATAATGTCTGGGCAATTTGCTTGTATTGTTCGATATGTGTTGATAGAAAAGTCCCAGAGGATGGTAACATCTCCCTCAGTAAATATTATTATTATCTTATCTTATGTTCCTTGTTTTGTATCCTGTAGAGCCGGGTTCAAACCATGGCCCTTGGACCCTATAGGAGAACTGTCCTTTAATTGACAGCACTTTTCTTAGTATATGTGATGTTACTAGTAGGTTGATCTTCTGGACGACTTGTATGTTGATGATACTTGGGACACTGTTAGTAAAAATGTTCATTACTTTTCTCAAATGCCCAGAGCTGAGATTACTATTGGTACAGTCTGTTTCCATTCCCTACATCCTGTTAATCTCCTTATATTTGGATAATTTTTCGATAATTTTCATGGAGGTCTTTCTCTCAGATGGTATTGCTATGTCAATAAGCATACACTTACTGAATTTCTTCTTTTTATTATTATTATTATTATTATTATTATTATTATTATTATTATTATTATTATTATCCTGCATGTAACTACAAATCTGTGGGATAATAGTCAAACAGAGTTTTATAAAAGCCCTGCAAAGTATCATCGCATGACATATATCTCCGTCCCTGCATGCTAAATTATTCGGATTGTCCCTGGATCGCCGGTAACTTTGAAAAGTGACACCGTAGAACTGAATATGTGAATACGAATCAAAATATCACAATATGGCTCTGGTCAATAAATTGGGGTGTAAAGATTTAGTTCAACACATTTCTGTATCTTCTAAATGGCTTTCGATTCGTGGCAGAGAAAGAAAAGGGTTATTATTTAGTCATATTGTATACTCTCTAGGACAATGCCAGTTGCTTTTGGTGCGAAGATTTTGGAGTTGTGTCAGGCAGATTTCTATAGGGCTCTTTGTCCGAAATTCTGCGACGAGGAATTTTAATCCTATGACCATCTTCCGGATTAGCATCTTCGTCCTCTTTCGTTTTCATTAGATTGAGAAGTGCTGTCAAAAGAAAATGTGTGAAATTAATTGGACTAGACGATTCGTTTTTACTTGGACTGTACCTGGATCTACGGTGATACTAACAATGAGATAAAGTATCTATCTATCTATCTATCTATCTATCTATCTATCTATCTATCTATATTTCTCCTCTCAGTCTTTTTCTGACTTACTCGTCTTCTCTCTTTCTATTCATCTCTATCTCCTATAGCGACGAGCTTTCCTTCTCTTGCTCTCTCTCTCTTATATATATATATATATATATATATATATATATATATATATATATATATATATATAAATTATGAAGAACTTGGTAATCCGTATAGGAGGATGAAATCCTGATAGCTCAATGTAAATCCAGAGATTTAAAAGAAAAACAGACCATTTTATGGTACGATTATAATAATTTATTTTACCAGAGTCCTTTGAAAAGGACGCCGGATCATCATATAGCACTTCCAACAACGAAATGAAACAATAAATTTAAATATATATATCTGAGATGAGGTATTATGTACATTATTTACATTATTCGGACTATTGTCCTCATCTTTGTCGTCATATTTATCACAAAGTTTCGGCCGTTGTACGCTCCGGCCTTCTTCAGGGGGTTGGAATGTCGAACTGAACCCTTTATTTCGCTCACTGGGGTAGACTGTTCTAGTTCCACGTGCCATGTTTAATGGAAATCAGTTATCTCCTGCTAATTTCCCTCTGAAAGTTCTCCACTGCCATAACCGGGTATTGAACTCACACTCTTTGGGTCCTGTCACTGAGGACACATGGCACAGTGTATAACGGCGTTGGTTAGATCTAGTGACATGACCCAAAGAGTGTGAGTTCAATACCCGGTTAAGGCAGTGGAGAATTTTCAGAGGGTAATTAGCAGGAGATAACTGATAACTGACATCCATCAAACATGGCACGTGGAACTTGTAGCGACATCCTTTGTGGAGGCCCAACACCTAATAAATCGTTTCTCTGCTGCATGTAAAGCATTTGGTCTTACACTTAGCATAAAGAAAACTGAAGTTGTGCACCAACCTTGTCCTACTCCGAAGCAATTGCGTGGTGAGAAACAGAAACCACCAGTCTATAAATTTCCAGAGAAACCATTGTAAGTAGAAGACAAACCCCTGAACTATGTAAAGTCTTTCACCTATCTTGGTAGCAAAGTCAATTAGAGTGGAACTTTAGATGATGAAATCATGCATCGGATTGCTAAGGCTACTAGTGCTTTCGGAATACTTCGCCATCGCTTGTGGAATGAGCGAGGTATTCGACTGGATACGAAAATTCGGGTTTACAGAGCTGTTATACTTTCCATCCTTTTGTATGGCTCAGGGTCGTGGACTCCATACAGGTACCATATACGCCAGCTGGAGGTTTTCCATAAAAGCTGTCTGCGTGCTAACCTTCAAGATAGGACATCTAGCGTAGACCTGTTTAACAGGTGTAATATTGGAAGAATCGTGACTTTTATCATAAAGTCTCAGTTACGGTGGACTAGTCATGTCTTAAGAATGTCTGATGACAGGATACCCAAGATCCTAATGTACAGCGAGTTAGATCAGGGCTACAGGAATGTAGGACGCCTATGGCTAAGATACAAAGGCAATCTGAAAAGCAAATTGTCAGTAGTCAATATGCCACATTGCATCCTTGAGCACTTAGCCTTGGAGCGGGTAGAATGGAGATCAACTTGTTTTAGTGGACTCAGCAATTTTCAATGTGCTTGTCTGAATCCTCTTCAAGAAGCGACAGCAATATCTAAAAGGTCAGCCAATCTAACAGTGATCTCATCTCACAATCCCCACACTTGCTCCACATGTGGCCACCTTTGTAAATCAGTAGCAGGTCTTAAATTCCACTTAAGATTATCGCACAAACTTTCATAACTGAATCAATAAGCTGTCAGATCCTCATACGTCGAAACCGACGGGAGAGTCCATTATTATATAAGATCACAAGATCACAATATAGCACATACACGCACACAGACATATATACATAATTATATATATATATATATATATATATATATATATATATATATATATATATATATATATAAAATAAAAATACATGTTATATATATATATATATATATAGATATGTTATAGATAACTTATACAGGGGGCGATGGGTAAATTGTCTTCACTTTATATTTTTAATTTCGGGCATGCGCATTGTTCGTTTTTGATTTTGTTGACTGCGCAGTATCATAGGTTTGTTTGAGCAACATGGCGAAATTAAATCCACCAGAAATTTAGAAATGGCATGCCGTACTGCTTGGCATTAGCTCCCGAAGCTCCAATACGAACATTTCAGAATATTTGGATATCAGTCCGAGGACATTTCAAAGGATTCTGAAAGAATTGGCTAAGGCAAATAGGAATTACGAAGGTACGGCAACTCGTAAAACTCACTCTGATTGTTCTGATAAGAAAATAACTCCCGAATCTGTACATAAGAGACTCATACTGAACACGTAGGCCTACATCAAGTGCTCTAGGGGGTAGTGCTGACCTAGGTCAAGAGAATAACGGCTGTAAGACACTATGTCTGGCAACTCGTATCTGCACTATGACTTACAAGATGAAGAGCCCAGTCATGGCTGTCAGACAATTTCTGTGACCACCTCACCCCTTACACCTGGCCGCCTAACTCCCCAGACTGCAACCCACCTACATTATTATGTTTGTGGCGCAGTTGAGCGAGAGACAAACAAAACTCCTTTTAATACCAAACATGAACTGAAGGTAAAAATTATGGCAGCATTCACCAACTTAAAAAATGAGACCGTCCGCAAGAGATGCAGGAGATTCTGAAGTGGTCTGCAGGCCTTGGTTGAAGCCAATGGCGATGTTAGTATATAAATTCACTCTTTAGTATTTCAAGATAATTTGGTGTAATTTTGGTAAAGATATCTGTTAAAATAAGATGCCAGTGTTATTTTCATTTTTGCGTTATATAGATGACAATTTATTCATCGCATCCTATATATATATATATATATATATGTGTGTGTGTGTGTGTGTGTGTGTGTGTGTGTGTGTGTGTGTGTGTGTGGAAAACGACCGATCTTGGCTATACTGAAGTGTTGAACATGGAGTCTTCCATTGACTGAAAGTAGTCGCGAACAGCACACAAAGGAGTGGCAGTCGTCACAAAGAGTGTCGCACTAACTACGATATTCACATTATAATATTCGTATTATATTAATCCACGTGATTAAACAGTTCCCTCACGGCTCTTGTGTTCTAGTGTTTTCCTTTGGAATATTACTAACCATATATATTTATAATTTTGAAAATTCAACAGCAAGGATATGTCTGTTATTTTTTTCTAATTCAACAGAAAAGTCAGTTTGTTTAATTTTCAATTGTATTACATTATTAGGTCCCCTCTGAGGATCGACTTACAAAGTAGTTACAGTCAGTCAGATTAAATTGAAACTTTTCAAGATATGCTACGCGTTCTTAGCCTGTATTAAATTGTCAAATTTCAGTGGTAGAGTCCCTAGAGATGATTGACATCTTAGCACAATAACTTCCTGATTATTTTTCATAATCAAATTTCTTATATGGTCCATGTTGATACGAGGAAGGGTTTGGCAACAAAATGTTTTCCTATTATTATTTTTTTTTTTGTTCTATTCTAGCTTCTATATTTTTTACGGGTTTTATTCTGATGATTTCTCCGCGTAGAGTGTCTCATGGCAGGATATTCAACACTCGAAAAGCTCACTGAATAAATGCTGTTAAGATAAATAAGAAATGAGAGAAATGCCTATTCACCAGAAACATCGATGCACGCTTTTAATGCACTTCATATTATTTAGATAAAAAGCATGCACTTCTTTCACCTAAACAGCGGCATTTTTTTTTTCTAAATCCTAAATATGAAAGAACGAAACGCTTTTCACAACAAAATGCAAGTAAATATTTATATTGCTGTACGGGAATCTAAAATGAATATCTATCTTCCTCTTGATTGATAAAACTCTTCTTCTTTTTCTTCCTCCTTCTCTTCCTCCTCCTCTTCTACTTCCTCTTCTCCGCTTCTTTTTTCTACTTCTTCCTTTTCTTCTTCTTCCTCCTCTTCCGCTTCTTTTGCTTTTTCTTCTTCTTCTGGTTCTTCTTCTTCCTGAACGTGTTGATTACATTGTACTAGCTCAGCATAAATGAATTAATGACAGACTTCATATATCTGTCTATTTTTCTGAGATAAGGTATTATGTACACTATTTACATTATTCCGACTATTGTTCTCATCTTTGTTGCCATATTTATTACAACGTTTCGGCCTTTCAGTATCTGTCTATATTTCTGAGATGAAGTATTATGTACACTATTTACATTATTCCGACTATTGTCCTCATCTTTGTCGCCATATTTATTACAACGTTTCGGCCTTTCAGTATCTGTCTATATTTCTGAGATTAGGTATTATGTACACTATTTATATTATTCGGACTATTGTCCGCATCTTTGACGCCATATTTATTACCTTTCGGACGTTGTACGCTGCAGCCTTCTTCAGGCGTTTGGAATGTCGGAAAATGGTTACTGAAGATATTAGGTTTATATTACCCAGAAATTCATACACAAATGTCCTCAAGGACACATGTCACAGTGAATAAAGACGTTAGTTAGATCCAGTGACAGGACAGAAAATGTGTGAGTTCAATACCCGGTTAACTTGGAGAGATAAGTGACAACTGACATCCATTAAAACATGGCACGTGGAACTAGAGTGAGTGAAATAAAGGGTTCAGTTCGACATTCCAACCACCTGAAGAAGCCGGAGTGTTGTAATAAATATGATGACAAAGATGAGGATAATAGTCCGAATAATGTAAATCGACTTCATATATATGAAGTCTATTTACATATATATATATATATATATATATAAATAGACTTCATATATTATATATATATATATATATATATATATATATATATATATATATATATATATAGGGTATATATAATGACCTCCTGCCCCAATATACTATATATATATATATATATATATATATATATATATATATATATATATATATAATACAGTGTATTGGGCCAGATCATTATTAAAACATATATTGTTAAATATAAAAGACAATGAATGTCTATTATGTTTGAACATGAGCCGTTCTAAACTTCGTATATTTGCTTCAATTTTGGGTGCAAGTAAAGACAAAAATTTTCAAATATTTGGATGTTTTTTATGATGTACCTTCATCCAATATTTCAGCTGACATGATCCATCTTCAGAGTGGTTATATGGGCATCCAAACAAAGATATTTACCATCAAAGATGATATATATATATATATATTACATAGAATAGGAATCCCAAATTACCCCATTCGAGTAGCTATTTCGACTCACAGAAACTTGCTTGTGGGAAATGTCAACTCAGAGGAATGAAGAACTAAAATAAAGTAGGAGCTTAAAAATTTAAACATTTAAAGAATAAAGGAAGAAGAAGAAAGTGTGAAAAAAAAAGAAAGTGAAAAGAAGAATGAAGAGGAAGTTGCAAATCGAGTCTAGACATAAATTGACTTCCAATTTCATGGTAGTAGAAGTGGGAGGAGTGTCTAATCAAGAAGACCATTAAAATAATCTCGACCTTTATTTATTTTATTATTAGAAGAAGTAAATTCGATAATCAGAGCCTACTACAAAACGAAAGGAATGAATTAGTTTTCCAAATGTCGTCACAGGATTAGAGGCTCAAACTGATCTAAAATGTTTTATTTATCGTGCTGAATCTGTTCTCACCTAACGCATATATCCTTTTTTTCTACTCTTTTTCAGTCCTTATCTAATAACCTTCCCGCAACTTAGGTTTTTATGACATCTTACCTTCGTAAATTTATTTATCAATATTTTTATCGTCAATATATTTTTTACACTTTTTACCTTCATTACTTTTCTTATTCGATTCTCATCTTGCTCTTTTATTACTTCCCTTTATTATTATTATTATTATTGTTATTATTATTATTATTGTTATTATTATTGTTATTATTATTATTATTGTTATTATTATTATTATTATTGTTATTATTATTGTTATTATTATTATTGTTCTTATTTATTATTTGATTCAATTTATATTCAATATTTGATATTTTATTAAATTCTTAATTTATTTTATTTAAAATTAATAATTTTTATTTAATATTTATTTGTAATTAATTTTAATTTAATTAATATTAATTTATATCTATTTATTAATTTATATTTAATAAATTATATTTTTATTTTATTTAATGTTATTTTATTTAATAATTTTATTTAATAATTATTTTATTATATTATTTGTATTATTATTTATATTTTACATATTGTTTTAATTTTTTTAATTTTAATTTTAAATGCCATCTTTTTATTTACTGTTTCTCAAAAATGTTTAAAAAAATCTCAAATTTTTAAATTCTTTTAAGTAATTTATATGCCCTGTTATAATAAATACATTGAACTCTCTTTGTTAATCAGTTTTAATATTTTAGGATTCATTTGGATTATATACCAACAGATTATTACCTATATATATATATATATATATATATATATATATATATATATATATATATATATGGGATTAATATAAGTAATAGGTTTGTCGCTTAACTGATTCATTTTACCCTCAGCATCCAGACTCCAGATTTTCGTATACAGACCTTCCAGTAATAACACATTTCACTCGTCAGGGGTATCAGCAATACATATATGAGCTATGGATAAAAGAGAATTATTATTAAGAGCTTCAAGGGATAGGAAGTTGTGAAGAGCCATGATCTCCCACATCCAGAAGGGTTGCGACACAGAAAAAAAGAAAAAAACTTTCGGAATCTTTTCTGAAGGCACTTATAGTCAGTAATTGGTTGATAATCATTTCACTTGTTGGAAAAAGTCAGGAAGGACAATAATGGATGAATGGCAAAAATAATTTCGAATGTCTTGATACACATTAAATTAAATGCGGAAATTAAAATAAGCATAATAATACAAAAGGTTCTACAAGATGGCGCAACCAGATCCGATACAAATGTCTTTTTACCAGAACCTTAGAGATCCAATCAAAATGGATCAATATGCCACATGGCACCAAACATTATTGACTGATAAAAGCACCACCATCCCTAAACGATGGGCTGATCATTTCTCTGTCGGGTTGAAGAGACTCAAACATGCGTCTGGTAGTTATTGACTGCTCCCTACAGAGACCATTTATGGAGACTTTCGTTGATGACCTCACAGTTTTCGAATGTATGAAGTTAAAAACTTTCTAATACCAAAGTCTCAGGATACGACAGAATAGCAGCTGAAATCTTGTGTCGAAGTGAAGTATTGATTCAAAGACTTAGTGAATTTCTCCTATCCAATAATGGAATAATTCCAGAGAATTTTAAAGATGCGTCAATAATTCACCTTCATAAGCCACAAAGGCCAAAAGGTGTAAATGTGATAATCATCGGGGAATTTCTCTTCTCACGGTTGCTGGCAAAATTCCGGCTTGAGTCATCCACTATAGACGGAACGTTTCACTCGATGACGCTTTATTGCCTAAAACCAAATGTCATCTTCCCTCCGGGGAGTAACAATGGTTATGAGGTTGCTACGGCGTAGCCAACTAAGGGAGATAACCGTAAAGAGTTATCGGCCTTGACTGGAGAGTTTTTGCCTGGGAGTACAAGAACAATGGCGAACACATAAACACACGTGTAAAACACAGCTTTATTCAATCCTCTTCCATCAGCTGGTTACATGTCAGTATTACCAAAAATAAAGGTTTAAATAATAACAATATCTGATTGTCAACTTGCTTATTTCGTTGTAACGGCAGTTATAACAGATGTCTAGTGCAAAATAGTTGCTAGAAAAAGCAAAAGGCCTATGATAATAAATTGCTTATAGTCCTTTTGGGACTTACGAAAGAATTTGATATGAAAAGAGGCCCATTCTTAAGCTTAAGTAAAAGCGATTGCAGTTTGCCGGCCACTACCACCGAGTGGACGTGGAGGGTCGACTCATTCTTCGTTCTTTCGTATGCTTCTGGAGGTGTCTTCTCACAAAAGTTGACTTTCTCAGACACCATGGCTCGGGACTCAGGGTTAACCATTGGAGATCTGGGAACTGCAATGCAAGACCAAACAATGTGGAAAGGGAGTGTTAATGGAGTTCCGAACAACAACAGGAAGGTCGATATATGATGGTGATGATTGAAATACAAAATATATATATATATATATATATATATTATAATTTTATCATATACACAAAACCATTTTACTCCGTACAAATATGAAACTTGGCTTCAGTGCATCTCAACTGCACTTCGACGGGTGAGAATCAAAAATAGTTATCTTGATGGTAACCATTTTTGATTCTCACCCGTCAAAGTGCAGTTAAAATGCACTGAAACCAAGTAGCATTTTTGTAGTGAGTAAAATGGTTTTGTCTATATGATAAAATTATAATAAATAATTAATTATAGCTCAACTATCGGTATCGAGCCCTCTTTTGGATTAATGCTGTCAACATTGGAATTTATATATTACTTTCGTTCTCATCGCATCGGATATATATTAGGTTGGTGCAAAAATAATGTCGTTTTCTCACATAGTAACATATGTGAGAAAACGACATTCCAAACACAGGGAAGTAGAAGGATGATGACTTCCAAACACAGCGAAGTAGAAGGATGATGATGATGATAATGATGATGATGGAAGGTTTAAGATTCCAACTGTTTCCTATCATGAGAGAACGAAGCTATAAGTAAGGCCCAGCGGAGAGCAATCCGACCCTTTCGAAGTTTCGAATGGAATCAAAAAAAGATTGCTTTCTTATAACTGCGTTTGTATTACCTGTTTCTTTTTTGATGTCGAGTTTAGATTATCTGGCTTGTTGTACATGGTGGCCCGAAAGTCTTGTCACCGTAATACAGTAATAGAAAACCTGTTCTGAATTCAATTTATTCTCTTTCATTGACGTTGTCACACATCAAGAAGGTCTGTATGAACATCATCACTTTCGTCTCAGCCATCTAAAATTATATTAGGGGTGACAAGACTTTTGGACCATACTGTACAATCAGAAAGATAAAAATAAAACCTTTTCTTCCAGCCAGTCTTCCATCTATTTGAAGATGATTATACACTCATTGCACGTAGCTTAAATGATATACAATGTACATTGAATGCCTTTGTTGATGCATCAAAAACTTTTGATCAAACAATCAGCATAAACATGATGAATTAGTTCGTTTTTTATCATTTATAATTATACAGATTATTTATCAATAGTTCTGATGTATCATTCAAGAAGGGATTGCTTACATTGTTTAAGAATTCTGCCCCAAAATCCAATGCCTCGACGGAGGAAATCATTAGGTTTTGAGTCGAAAAATTAATCAAGCCCCGTTTTAAGATTCAATCTACCCCAGTTCATTTCATACGAACGCTGGTGTCCCCCCTAAGGTTCTATCCTGGGTCCTACACTGTTTCTGATCTTCGTCAACGATCTTCCTGATGTCATCAGTTCCCAAGTAGGCATCTACGTGGACGACACTACTATTTACTCCTGTGCCAGTAGTAAAGCCGGCATTTGTTGACAAAGCTAACCCTGGCCGTTGGTCCCGAAAAGGACCTAAAATCTGTGACTGACTGGAGCAAGAAAAGACATGTAAACTTTAATGCCTCCAAAACGAAACTGCTCTCATTTGCCCATCACAGAGGAACCTCACTGACTCCCATCAGCATGGCTGATGCTCAACTTCACGTGAGCAACTCTCTATGCTTTCTTGGTCTCATGTTTTCTACTGACCTTTGGTGGAACAACTACATTGAATCAATAGCTTCTTCTACGGCAAGGAAAGTTGGTTTTCTGCGTCGCACCAAAAAGTTTTTCTCGTCTGATTCCATCGATCAAATCTACAACTCTACCATTTGTCCTCGCATTGAATACTGTTCCCATATATGGTCTGGTATTGCTGGTAATAATTTTTCCTCAAAAAAATATTGCATGTATTAAAACCTATTTTTACACTTTCATAGTGCTTTGATCCCAGTTTAGGGGTTAGCTATTTACCTAGAGTTGGGACCCTAACAAGTGCTACCACTTCTGGTCAGGATTAACTTGGGAACGCCAATAATTAAGAGGTGGTTCCACGCTCCTCAAAACCTGCTGATCAGAGGCCTTGCTGCTGAACGTATTGTCTTACCCAGGACGCGGATGTAGTGTATCGTCTTACCCAGGACGCGGATGTAGTGTATCGTCTTACCCAGAACGGCATTCTCAGATCAGAAAACAAAAATGAACGAATATATGTAACAACCTAATAATAATAATCGTTCTACCTCAAATCTCATATCTAAAATAATAGACTTATACATTTTTCTAGAGTTACTTATCAAACAAGGAGATTACATTAGGAAAATAGAAAAACCCAGTGCATCATTTGATAATTTATACCATAGCATCTGTCTATATTTCCGAGATGACATATTGTAACTAGTTACACTATATACCTCTACTTATCTTCATTTTTATTGACATATTTTTTGGCCGTTTTACGCTCCGGCCTTCTTCAGGTGATATACGTTGCAATTTTGAACAGAACCTCTTATTTAGTCCACTTTCTAATTATCTCCATATATTTGGTATATCGAGTCCGTACAGATCCATCAACATCTATTTTTCTAAGATGAGGTATTGTAATTATTTATACAATTTACATCGTTCGATCCGTTGTCCTCATTTTTATTTTATTGACATATTCACGACGTTTCGGCCGTTGTACGCTCCGGCTTTCTTCAGGTGATTGGAATAATTAAATAAATGATTGGAATAAATAATTACAATACCTCATCTCAGAAATATAGACAGATATTGAAGGATCGGTATGGACCCGATATACCCGAGAGAAAAGTTCCGCCAGAAGTTGGCAAAAGTTGGCTGTTGTACGCACCGGCCATCTTCAGGTGACATACGTTGGAATTTCGAACCGTACCCTTTATTTAGTCCACTTTTCTAACTGTCTCCATATTTTTGGTATATCGGGTCTGTACCGATCATTTCACATCTATTTTTCTAAGATGAGGCATTGTAACTATTTACATTATTTTCTATTTGCATTGTTCCGACCCGACTGTTGTTCTCATCTTTATTGTCGCATTCACGACGTTTCAGTAGTTCACGGGGATATATTGTTCTAATTCCACGTACCATTGCGTTTGGGTATCTCAGTTTTATTTATTTCGACTTGAAAAGTTTATGTTCTCTCCGCTGACACCAGGGATTGAACTCACTTTTTGGATCAATTAAACAATACTTTTATCCTCTGTGGACAATAGCCAAGACTTCGAAAAAAAAAACATCAATCGAATAGCATACTTAGACATCATAATCAAACTAGAATAGTCTACTCCAGCAAACGAAATAAAGTGTTCAGTTTAAAATTCCAATCAGCTATATTTCCGAGATGCCATATTGTAACTAGTTACACTATTTACATCGTTTGACTATTCATCTTCATCTTTATTGACATATTCACGACGTTTTGACCGTTGTACTCTCCGGTCTTCTTCAAGTGATATACATTGGAATTACAAATCGCACGCTTTATTTAGTCTACTTTTCTAATAGTCTCCATATCTCTGGTATAGCGGATCCTTCCCGAAACTTTAACAGTCGGAGATGAGATATTGTAACTGTTTAGATTATTCGGAGCGTTGTCTCATATTTATTGCCTTATGCCCGACGTTTCGGTTGTTGTACACTCAGGCCTTCTTCAGGTAATATACGTGGAAATTTCCGACAGAATCCTTCATTCAGACCACGGGTGGATATTTTTTCTAATTCTAATGTCTCGAAGATAGAAATCCCCAAGTGGCTAAAGCATCCCAGTGGATAAAAGCATTGGTTTAGTGATCCCAACGGTAACTTGACCCAAAGAGTTGTGAGTTCAATACCTAGTCACAAGAGAGAGGAAAAAAACTTGTATTACTAAAGGGAATTAACTGAAACTGAGATATCATGAAAAGGCATGGCACGTGGAATTAGAGCAATTATACCATTTGCAATATACACGATACGTCAGAAGTTACGATTGGTGTAATATAAATCTTGACGACGATTCTGCAAAGAATAAAATTCTTGGTCTTTATAACGTGCACATATCCAGCAATTCTTTTCAAATATGTTGTTTACTCCAAATCTGTGCCTTGGAATTGGAAAACAAAGTAAAAAAGAAGAATAAATAATAGTGATATTTTGTCAATACGATGCAACAGTAACGGAAACCTTTCTAATTAAAATACGTCTCAGGTGGTCTGGTCATCTAATTAAGTTAAGGATTCCAAAACCGATCTTTTTTCATTCAGATATCAATTTAATAGTGCGATATTCTCAAGTAGCAATATGAGTTGAACGGCAACTTGTGAACGATGTGACATCGATACAAAATGTCTTGGGAAGAGTTGGCAAAGCCAGAACATTAAGATTCACACAGCTTAAAGTCTTTAAGAATGGAAGACAGTAGCATTAGAATATTTTAAGATAAAAAAAGAAATGAAGAACATAACGTACACACGACTGGCAAGGATTTCGTTATTAGTGGCTTCAGAGAAAATAAGTAAAGAAGGAAATTGTTACAGTATTGGAAATTTCATGTTGTAGTATATAATATGTTTAAAGTTACAGAATCGGAGTGCGAGCAATAGAGTGTTGTAATCTTGCTCAACCATCATTCGCCGAGTCAAATATATATATATATATTTCCAAGTGGATAGAATCCAGGTAGAACTCAATGTCCAGGACAGAGTAAGATTTTAATATAAAAGGCTCAAACACTAATATTCCATGGTTATAATTTATTACATTGGAATCGGGATCACGATCCAATTCATCAGACCTACAAATTCAATATATAGTCATCCACCGACAGATTGTTTCGCTTTATCACAGTGTGGTTAGACGTCCGATTGCTTCAAGCCGGGATCGAAGCACAAGAGATTTGACTTCAGTCAGACATCTTACCCCTAAGCCATCGTCGCAAGGCAGAAAGGAATGGAATTTTAACGTTTTTCTTTATACGAAATGCGAGAACTCTACTCATACTTGAACAGTAATGGTTAATGGTTGATAGCAGTAGGAGCCGCTGTTTGTAAAAACCCCTTTCCCTAGAGAGCTCAACCAGATTTCCCGATATATATATATATATATATATATATATATATATATATATATATATATATATATAATAGTTGGCCACTCGTATTCGAGGATACCCGTCTAGTAGGGTAGATAGCCAATCCCTATTGCAGACTCTCGCTGAGGCACATTTGTGTTTGTTGAACACCCACTGTCGTTTGTACTGCAACTATGCTGAGAAGACATTAATTAGAGTTTCTGGGAGAGAGCGTGTTCTGTAGAATGATCAACAATCTGAACAAGACCAGCACACTCAAACCCTTTTACCAAATTAACGTTTACCCAATTTCACTCGCAAGGCTTGGGTCAACCCGTGGTATGATTTTCAGGCACTTTCCAATGGTTTCCGCTGAGATTGTCCCCATTTCTAGACTGATAAAATCATGGATCTGCTTCCTGACAAATCACCCATGGTGAGATTCGAAACCGGCTCTCATGGTCAGAGAGCGAACGTTCTAACCAGTTGGCCACTTATATATATGCGTTTGTGTGTGTGTAAATATATGTACACCATTGTTCAAATTAACTGAAACAACCGCTTTAGTTTCCTTTCGTTCACTATACGTTTCGTGCTACCATCAGCTGCCGGTTTGGCCGTTAAAGTCGTACAGATCTTCGCCTATTCCGCACTTGGGGTCTTCGGGTGTTTGGTCGCGTTCAGTCTAGTCCCTCCTCCTCGACCTTAAAATCTGCGGTACGGAGAAGCTCACACACTTGGCCAGAGGCGCCAACCTTAAAGGTCAACAGGGATTGAGACAGGCGAGATCCGGCAAACCTAGTTGCATAGGGCTGTCGGATGTTGGTCTATCGAGGACCGCCTTCGTTACACCAGCCCGATTGCTGTTGCCCTCATCTGCCGGTTTGGCCGTTGAAATCAGACAGATCTTCGCCTATTCCGCCGTTGGGGTCTTTGGGTGTTGGTTGCGTTCACTCTGGTCCCTTCTCCTCGACCTTACTGCCATGGGTGGCTCTAGAGGAGTTGGAACGGCAGATAGCTTCACACTTGAGATCACTGGGTCAAGTAAGCCCTCTACCATGACAACCATATATATTTTACACTGGACATCGGAGTGAACAGTTCGTTATCATATGTACCACTTATCAATAAATAAGAAAACAATAAAAGTATAAAATTATCATTAAATATATGACAATATTTTTATTAGTGCTGTTGCTAAAAATAAATATTTGACAAATAAATTAATAAATTAATAATAATAATAATCAATAAAAATAAATAAATCAATAAAAAAATAAATCAATTTATTAATAATAATAATAATAATAATAATAATAATAAACTGGTATCAACACCACCCAGACCCGGTTACGGAGATAGGACCTGTTACAATTCTATGGGACTACACAATTCGCACTGACAGAACAATCAAGGCCAACCGCCCAGATATTGTTATTAAAGACCACAAACAAAAAAAAGTGCCTCCTTATTGATATGGCAGTCCCTGCTGACTGCAATGTATCTTTGAAGATATTCAAAAAGCTGTCAAAATACAAGGACCTTGAAATAGAAATCTCGAAAATGTGGCATATGGGAACATCAACAATCCCTGTTGTAGTTGGAGCCCTAGGACTGGTTGGAAAAGATTGCAGTAGACTAATTGCAGGGATTCCTGGAAGCCCATGCTTCAAGGAGATACAAAAAATTGTTCTGACAAGTACAGCCCACACTTTAAGAAGGGCTTTATCTATTTAATTTTTATTTTATTTTTTTTTTTTTTTTTTTTGTCAGTGAAAAGTGTCATGATGCCATTTCTAACCTTAGGTCTCTGGGTGGGAAATGTGTAAACGCCAGAAAACAAAGAAAATAATAATAATAATAATAATAATAATAATAATAATAATAATAATGTAGACAAACCCTGTACCCATCAGTGGCTACGTAGTGCAGGGTTAAAAGCTGAAACAGAAGGTTTTATCATTGCTGTACAGGATCAGTGCTTGTTAACTAACAATTATCAAGCACACATACTAAAATATAGTGTTAGCCCAAAATGCAGGTTCTGTCATAATTACCCAGAAACAATTGATCATCTTGTATCAGGTGGCACGGTATTGGCACCCACAGAATATAAAACCCGGTTAACAGATTTGGCTAATATCTGCACTGGAAAATTTGTAACTTCTACGGGAAGGAAACTGAAAGGAAGTGGCATGAACACCACCCAGACCAGTTTACGGAGATAGGACCTGTTACAATTGGGACTACACAATACACACACTATTATTGTATCATAGGTAGTTCCCATATAGATCATTTTTGAAGTTTTCCAAAATCGCTTATAAAATCTGCATCCCTTTCAAAACTAAATCTTTATTCTTCAATATTGGGTTTCAATTCGGGCTTGAGGCATTCGATTGATAGTCGCACTGCAGAGATGTGATACAGCGAAACAATACTGTCTACGAACACACACACACACACACATATATATATAGAGAGAGAGAGATAGATATATAGATATATATATTTCGGCAGAATGTCATTATTGAGGCATGTATTGTTAAAGACTACAGACCTTTTCCATTAAATAATCATTTTTCTGTTTTCTTGCTTTCTCGTAAGTTTTTTTTTCTTATATTTGAGTCAAAGTTGCTGAAAAAAGACCCCTGTCCTTGATGTTTGGCCGAGCGCTTTCGTTTGTCGTCAACCGGCATTATGCTTTAATACCCAAAATATTATTTATAAAAATAAAATAATAAGCAACCAACTTCAAACCGATACATCCAGTAAAACACCAAGGAGTAGAGTCTTATTTCAACAATGTAAAACCAAATATAAAAAAACAGTTGCAAGAAAAGAAGAAGAAACAGAAAAAAGATTAAACAAAAAAGTTCCTTAACATCTACCTCAATAATATATATATATATATATATATATATATATATATATATAGATAGATAGATAGATAGATAGATAGATAGATAGATAACATACGCTTAACACACACATCCCCCTCCCACCCACCAATAAACTGTCAAAATTGCCAAAAATGAAATTCTGCGACTCATAAATCTCCCCAGCACACACACACACACACACACACACACACACACACACACACACACACATATATATATATATATATATATATATATATAGGTAATAAAAATGTAATTTTATGGTTTGCTAGATACATGAGTAAATATGTCCAATATATAGATATATAGATACGAAACAGACTGTCTCCACTCGGTGTTGACCTCGGTGTCCAATTTTATATATGTTGGTTTTCAAAAAGACCTGAATGATAGGATTCACAAAAGGATAATTGAGCTTTGCTGTAACGTCCTCTGTAGCCAAGCGACCTAAAGCCTGTCGAATGAAACGATGGTTTCCCCTACAAACGTGGCTCAGGTTCGAACCCTTCGGAAGAGGACATCTTCTATCTTAGACAGGAGCTGAATGACCTTGCACCTTTATTTGTATTTTGACATGTATGGATATTTTATCTTTTCGGGGAAAGCTATATCTAAACCGAATTGTTAACTTCGGGTTCTACGTCTGTAGTTTTTTTTATACAAACTTGCGTATATTTCAAGAATTCCCTCCTAGCGTCCAACACTAGACAGGTACATTTACTGGGACATCATCGCAGAAGACAACGCCAAGCTGTTAACCTTTACACGCCGATTCATTGTTCCATTCAAGCTCATCTTCTCTCGATTTATGTCCTTTTTCCTTTCTGTATCCTCTTACCTATTTTCCCGCCATTACATGCATTCGACGTAGCCGGGTAGTAGTTTGTTAATCTTCAATATTCGGAGTGACGTCAGCAGAAATGCTACATTGTCTTTCAACTGTGCCTTCATTGTCTTCATAACAGCTTTTAGGTTCGACACGTCAAGCCGAAATTATCTCCTGTTGCTAGGAGACCAAGAACCAGAATTGCCACCTGAAAGAAAGATGCAGCTGATATTCTGCCTTCGATAATGGTGGACGTTGTCGAATTTTATGCCCGTTTTTTTTCTTTTTTCTTTTTTGTTCTAGCAAGACGATATATTCATACTCAGAGCACTATTTTAAAACAGTTATGATTCCCTGGGGAGAAAGAGTTCGTCGACCCTTCGGCTTAAACACATTCGTATCGACGACTGTGTTATTGTTCAGCTGTTTCCTGCTGCTTTGCATTCCGTTTCTTTTAAGCAAGCTACGTCGTTTTAAATATCGATGAATATTAAAGCAAGAATCAAGCACTAAAGGAAAATCTTTATTTCTCGTTCTTAAACATGTATAAACATCAATAGTATAAACATGTATAGCATTTTTCTCGTTTTTAAACATGTATAAAAATTAATAGTACAAACGTGTATAACATTTTCTCATTTTGATACATGTATAAACATGTATAATCATCAATAGTATAAACATATATAGCTTTTTCCCGTTTTTAAACATGTATAAATGTCAATAGAATGAACATGTATAGCTTTGTAATCGTTTGTAAACATATATAAACATGAATAAATATCAATAACATAAACATGTATAGGTTTTTTTCTGTTTTAAACATGTATAAACGTGTATAAACATCAATAGTACAAACATATATTTCTTTTTCCAGTTTTTAAACACGTATAAACAGGTATAAATATCAATAGTATAAACATGTATAGTTTTTTCTCGTTTTTGAACATGTATAAACATGTAAAATATCAATAGCATAAACATGTATACCTTTTTTTCGTTTTTAAATATGCATAATCATCAATAGCATAAACGTGTATAACTTTTTCTCATTTTTAAACATGTATAAACATGTATAAACATCAATAATCTAAGCATGTATAGCATTTTTCTCGTTTTGAAACATGTATAAAAAATTACGTTAAGATAAGATCACATTCATTAATTTTTTTCTGAAGTGATGTTCATCCTGTACAAGGCCCGATGGCCTCTCGAGGTAGAGTGTTACATCGCAAAAGGCACAGTTTATGCGGATATATAACGGTTAACCCTAGATATGAAGAGGCTAAGATTGTAGTGGTTGGAAAATAATCCACTTGGGAGCCGATTCCACAGAACAGTGGTCCGTAGGAAGAAGCTGCTCGAGTAGAACTTACTTCTCACCAATGGAGTACGAAGGGAATGTAGGTGGTTCGCTACACTGCGCGTAACATGACGAGTCTTAACCGGGAAACTTAGAACTGGTGGAATTAATTAACGCATTTTGTCAGAAGGATTTCCATGCAAATAGCGATAGAGCAGTGAGTGGCTTGCGATATCTTGTCTGTTAGAGTGGGGTTGCAAGAGAGAAAATAGTTTCTGATCGACAATGGCGAGTAGACGCTTTTAGACTCTATCGAGACTGGAAAAGGAATGTGAAATTATTAAATTTATTAGGTTGGTGCAAAAATAATTTCGTTTTCTCACATAGTAACATATGTTAGAAAACGAAATTATTTTTGCACCAACCTAATAAAATATATAAATGAAAATAATACATATTCTTATACAGGCCAACCTCTTTAATCCAGCACCATTAGAACCAGACCAGTGTCGCATCACAAAATGTGTTTGATGACAGGAAACACCCCTAAAAAAAACCCTATGTAAAATAATCCTGCCAAATCATGCTACATAAATATTGCGGAGTTGTTAAAGTACAACAAGATTTAAAACAGGAAATAAAGCAATTATTTAATGTTTCCAAACATTTTTTTATTGCTACATGCAAATGAAAGCCTGAAAAATATTACTAAAACCCAAAATAATATATACTTACTGGATAAATACGTAATAAATGAGCAAGGGTGCCTCACTAAAATACTCTGCTGCTGTCGGTTGCCTAGAAAAGTTGAAAACAACGTGTGGCGCTGCAACCGTAACCACTCAACTCAAATTTGCCGGATCATGGTGTTCGATTAAATAAGAAGGACTGGAGCGGAAACCAACTGGAGGCGAAAAATCGTAGTGTTACCACCAAAACAAAATTCACTTTTTTACTTGAATCATACACACCCACCCACACAAACACACCCACACAAATTTTTCTAAGCTCTATACTAAACATTAAATCTGTTACGAAAACAGAACTAAACAAAATGAACACAAAACCATCAGCTTTAAAAAAGAACTCGTAACTGGATAACCGAATGAAAAAAAATATTAACAACAAATACTTTGTCACACCCAACCAAGTTTTACGGAATCAGAATCAACGTTGAGTTTAAGCAAGTGAATGAACCATTTGGAGTAAAGTGCCATGCAGATTTAAATTTTTCCCACATTGACGAATGCAGCTATCGATTTTTTTTTTTTTTTTGCATGCTAGTTAACATTCGTGTTAGTCAGCTGTTGGCTCTCACGCTGGCCAAAAGAATCTTCCTGCCTATTCGTGGCAGCCAGATATAGGCTCTCACTCTGGCCAGTACAAAATGGCCGCAAGCTAGATGAAAACTACTGTAGAAGCATGAAAAACTCGATTATTTCCACTATCGATGGGAGTTGGGAAATGCAAAGTCGGTCTTGGCATTTCCGCTAACTTGGAGCATGTGCATGTAAATTTTGGTGCAAATCCGTCGAAAATTGCGACCGTGCATTCGTTACACACACACACACACACACACACACACACACACACACACACATCCTCCCTTTTATAGATAGAGATGTTGTTACTAGGTTATTTTATATTTTTATATATTTTGTTACTAGGCCAGTAGAAAAAATAGAAATAGACAAGTGTATG